>PVKZ01000392.1:198826-486261 GCA_004027375.1 Macroglossus sobrinus
GAAGAAGAAGAAGAAGAAGAAGAAGAAGAAGAAGAAGAAGAAGAAGAAGAAGAAGAAGAAGAAGAAGAAGAAGAAGAAGAAGAAGAAGAAGAAGAAGAAGAAGGAAGAAGAAGAAGAAGAAGAAGAAGAAGAAGAAGAAGAAGAAGAAGAAGAAGAAGAAGAAGAAGAAGAAGAAGAAGAAGAAGAAGAAGAAGAAGAAAGAGGAAGAGGAGGAGGAAAAAGAGAAGGAGGAGAAAGAAGAGTACTGAATCCTAGTAAGGTTTCCCAACTCCCTTTCTCCATACAATACTTGTGATAATCTGGAAATAACAAGAGGACATTTCTCTTACTTCAAACCAACATGTTATGGTAATTGGATAATAGAATTAGGGATGAATGAGATCCCTAGTCAATACTGTAGCTACAGTAACCTCAATACATTTTCAGTGTCCCCTCCCTGGAGACCAGAATTCATCCAGATGGTTGGTGTAGCCAACAAACCCATTACAGTTCCCAACTTTCTACCTATTTCTTTCCAACTAGGACCTTTCACTGGCAGCCACTGCTTTCTACTTATGCCATCAGCTCATGGGTGCCTTCTAAAAAGAGATTTCCTGGAGGGACATCTGAATTATCCTCACCAGTTGATTCACTAAAATAGCCACTGTAAAATTCCTTAAAACTTGCTGGCTATTGTTGAAACTGGCTTTCCAATTTTTCCTTTATACTGCAGCCACTTTAAATCTTGTTCAAGAACTTCTCTCCCAGTCTCCTGCAATAGACCTTAATGATGCCTAACAGCCTTTGAAAAGGTAAAAACCAAGCTTTCTTTGGCCCTGACACTGTGGTATCCTAATTATAACCTCCCTTTTCATTTTTTCATACATGAGCAAGAGTTAAATACCTTGGGAATCTTATCTCAAAACCCCATGGAAGGCAAAATAGGATACTATAGGCAAAAACTGGATCCAGTTGCTCAGTGATCTTCCCTGTCTCAAAGTGGTTGCCATGGTCTCTATTCTTATAAAATCCACAGAAAATAATAGTCATAGTATCCCCTCTCACTATATAAGTCTGTTGAAACTCTCCTTACTTCTCATCATCCTTAGCACCTTTCTGCTAGCTGTCTAACTAAAAAATTCTTCTTTTGACTTTATCACACCTTACTATTACCTGGTGCAATTTTCTCAGTCCTGCTATCCTGCCACCCATTCCAGACAATAACATTCCCCATGACTGCATCATTCTAACTGACCAACTTATTGCCGCACTAATGGACCTCCAAGAAACCTCTATTCCTAACACAGATTTCAAGTGTTTTAGTGATGGTTTATACTTGGTAATAGTTGTTACCATGCTAAATATGCTATTGTCTCTTTTTTTTAATGATGTCATAGAATCTCGTCCTCTTATTGTTGCTAAATCTGCTCAGCAAGCAGAACTGTGTATTTTTACCAGAGCATGCCTGCTAGCCAGGGATAAAACTATCAATATAGATACCAACTGTAGGTAAGTTTTGGGTGTGGCACATGTTTTTGGCATACTCTGGAAATAGATTTATTTTTACCAGATCTAGACAAGAAATGAAAAACAAAACAAAGTGCTAGCATTCCTTGATGCCATTCAGGCCCCAATAGCTTTAGTCATCATTAAGAATTTAGATTATTTTGCCCAAAGTGTAGAAGCACAAGGGAACAAATGGCTGATACTGCAGCCAAGTCAGCCACTTCTCAGAAGGTAACAGCAATTCTACATAGAAAATACTCATTTATTTCTGCCTTACCTCTAGTTTCCCAGCTGCATCAGAGGATAGCAAAAACCCAGACTGCCTCTCTGGAGGATAAAAGGGGGAAATAAATCAGGCAGGGTTGCTCTTTTGATATTTTGCAGAATCTGTGGATATGATAGGCCGCAATCACTGCCTCGTTCTAACAGCTTCCAAAAGGAAATTTTGACTTTATTTACAGTCTGAGCCATTGGAAAACTAATAAAATAGTCAAACAAAGAAAACAATATTTTTAGAACTCTTCCCCCACTATTCCCCATAAAATATACCAAATCTGTAAAATTTGTCCATGTACTAATCCTAAAATACCATTGCATGTCTCCATGAGCCACTTTCTACTACCAGCAGGACCTTTTGAGGTATGGCAATTGGAATTCATTTAGCTCCCTGTTTCACAGTCTACAAATATGTACTAGTTATGGTTTGCATTCTTTCATATTGGGTTGAGGCTTTCTTTACCATGCCACTAGGCCACAACTATGGCAGTAGCTAAGGTCTTTCTAGAAACTATTATCCCAACTTGGAGAATTCCGCAAGAACTCCATAATAATTGAAGAACTAATTTTACAGGACAAATTATCTAAAATGTCTGCAAAATTTGGTTTATTTATCAAGATTTTTATTGTGATTATCATCCCTAGTCCTCTGGATTAGTTGAATGAGAAAATCAGAATTATAAAAACCCAGCTGGCAAAAATTTAAGGCATTTAGTCCACCATGGCCTAAAAGACTCTTCTATTGGTCCTCATCAACCTTTCTTTTACCTCCACTGGAAAATATAAACTTTTCCTTTTTAAGACTTTTATAGGTCATCTCATGTATCCAGATGAAATATTATACCAACTGGTACTTAATAAGGAAGATCTCCTACACTATTGAAAAGGGCTCATTTTTACAGCATAATGCTAACCTTGTTAAAATTCTTTCAACAGTGTGCTCCCAGGAACTGGAGACTTTGTATACTGGAGAAGGCATCACTTCAAAGATGCTCTCTAAACTTCTGGTCAAGATTGTGGAGTAGGTAAATTAACACAACAAAATTATATCTAAATTTACAAACACCATTCTTGAGAACTACCTGAACAGAACTCCTATAACTAAGGATGTGAAGATGAAGCCACAGTGAGACTGGTAGGAGGGAAGGAGATTTAAACAGGTTAGCCCCACACCCATGTGTGACAGTTAAGAATTGTGAGAAATATCTAGGGTGCTGAGGTTCACAAAAAAAAACAAGGGGTCCAGACCCACACTGGGCTTTCAAACCCAGACCACCGGTGCCAGAGAGAGGACTCCCTACAACATCTGTCTGTGAAAATTAGTGGAGATTCTGTCTGGGTGAGATGGAATCCTAGCTATAGGAGTCCTAGACATCCCTCTTAAAATGCCCATGCACAGAATTACTCACTGACAGACTCAATCACTTGAGCTCCAGCAATGGGGCAACAGCTCAAAAAGTGCCACAGAGAAACTGCATTGTCTAGCTTCAAGTCAAGAGCTAAAGAGGCAGTTCTGGCCAATACAGAAGTACTGGCAGGCACCACTGTTTCTTTGTTGAGCCTGCCCCTGTCAGCCTGTAGACATAGGCAGGTGTGAAATCTGAGTCTCCATCAAACTGGCTAACACTGCTCACCTCACCCTGGGGAATCACAGAGAACACTCCCCACCCAATTTTCACACAGGCCTGAACCTATTTCAGTGCCTGTTCCTCACAAGCAGACAGCCTAAGCCCACACTTCAGACTTTCTTAAAATCTCTGAAAGGTTCACAAACCCCAAATAAGCAGCTGCTTGCCTTGAAGTTTCCTGTAACTCTTGCTAAGTGGCACCCAACTTAGCACTAAAGGCAACTGGCCTTAGGTCACACCATAGCCTCTCCAACATGTTTCTAAGACTGGCACAAGCAGCTACCAACTGCAGATCAATTTGTAGCTCCTACCAGGTGACCCTGGGAAGAGCACAGACAGCAGCTGATCTGGGCCTGACCCAGAGCCCCTCCCAAAAGGCCCCATATCAACACACCTGCTGGCCAGCTTCAGAACATCCCAGAACACCAACCACTTAGGTCCACAAATAACACACAAAAAGGTGGACTCAGCAGACACCAGAGCTCAACTATAGAGAATCCCTCTTTGTAGGGTCAGCCCCCACACAATAGCTCATACTCTATAGTCATGGATGGTCCTCACAGTCAGCCTGAATGTCTGTCTCACCCACTGATGTGCCAACAGCAATTGAGGTTCAAGTACAGTAGGAGGGTACACACAAATTACATAAGGGACACCCCTGCAACTCAGGTAACTAGGAAGATTGTCACTAGGCCCCACAGGACACCTACTACATAAGGCCACCCTGCCAAGACTTGGAAATGTAGCAGATATACCTAATACATAGAAATAAACACAGAAAGCCAGCCTAAATGAGCAGACCAAAAAAATATCCAAATAAAAATTAGGACAAAACTTCAGAAAAAGAGTAAACAAAATGAAGGCAAGCATTCTACCAAGTACAGATCCAAAACACTGGTTATAAAGATGATTAATGAATTTGGGGAAAGAATAGATTAACTCAGTGATAAGTTCAACAAGGAGGTAGAAATCATAAAAAAAAAGAACCAGTCACAAATGAAGAATACAATAACAGAAATGAAGTATACATTAGTTTAAATCAACAGCAGATTAGATAAAGCAGAAGATCAAATTAGTGATTTGGAGGATAAAATAGGAGAAAACACCTAATCAGAACAGCTAAGGGGAAAAAAAATTTTAAAAGGAGGATAGTTTAACATACCTCTGGGGCAACATCAAGCATACCAACATTCACATCAAAGGGGTACCAGAAGAAAATAGAGAGCAAGGGATTGAAAATCTATTTGAACACAATGACTGAAAACTTTCCTAACCTGACAAAAGAAATAGACATGCAAGTCCAAGAAGTATACAGAGTCCCAAACAAAATAGCCTAAAGAGGCCCATATCAAGATATATCATAACTAAAACAGAAGTGGGAAAAATAATTCCTTTTGCAATTATAACTAAAAGAATAAAATATCTAGGAATAAATCTAATGAAAGATGTGAAGGACCTATATAATGAAAACTATAAGACCCTATTAAAAGAAATCAAAGAAGATTCAAAGAAATAGAAAGATATTTTGTGTTCTTGGATTTATAGCATCAGCATAGTTAAAATGACCTTATTACCTAAAGCATTATACAGATTTAATGCAATCCCCATCAAAATCCCATTGGCATTCCTTAAAGAAATAGAACAAAATATCATCAGATTTGTATGGAAGCACAAAAGACCCCGAATTGCCAAAACCACTTTGAGAAAAAAGAACAGAGCTAGAGGCATCGCTCCGCCTGACTTCAAATTATACTACAAAGCAACAGTAATCAAAATGGCAGAGAAGTATTGGCAGAGAAATATACACAAAGACCAGAGTCCAGAAGTAAACCCATATTTAAATGGGCAAATAATTTTCAACAAAGGAGGCAAAAACATACATTGGAGAAAGGAAAGCCTCTTCAATAAATGATGCTGGAAAAACTGGAAAGCCACCTGCAAAAGAATGAAACTAGACAATTGTCTATAACCACACACCAAAATTAACACAAAATAGATTAAGGACCTGAATATAAAACCCAAAAATATAAAATGTATAGAAAAAAAAAACATACAAACTAAACTCAAGGACCTTAGACTTAAAGAGGATTTTATGAATTTGACCTCAAAGGCAAGGGAAGTAAAAGGAAAAATAAATTAATGGGACTACATCAAACTAAAAAGCTTCTGCACAGCAAAGAAACCATCAACAAGGTAAAGTGACAATGATCCAAATGGGAAAATATATTTTCAAGCAATGCTTCCAATAAGGGCCTAATATTCAAAATATACAACAAATCATACAACTCAATAAATACAAAAAAAGCAAACAATTTAATATAAAAATGGGCAGAGAATTTGAACAGACACTTCTACCAAGAAGACATACAAATGGCCAACAAACATATGAAAAAATGCTCATCATCACAAGCTAGTAGGAAAATGCAATTCCAAACCACAATGAGATACCATCTCACACTTGTTAGAATAGCTTTTATCAACAGGCCAAGTTAACAAGTTTTGGAGAGGATGAGGAAGGAAAAGCAACCCTCATACGCTACTGGTGGGACTGCAAATTGGTACAACCATTATGAAAAACTAAGAATTAAAACTAAGAATTAATCTACCATATGATCCAGCAATTCTTCTACTGGGTATTTACCACAAAAACTTGAAAATTCATATCCAAAAAGATATTCGCACACCGATGTTCATAGCAGCATTATGCATAGTAGCCAGGACATGGAAGCTACCAAAGTATGCTATGATAGATGATTGGCTAAAGAAGCTGTGGTATATATATATATATATATATGTGGTATATATATATATATGTGGTATATATATATATATACATATATATATATATGTATATATATATATACAATGGAATATTTCTCAGTCATAAGAAGAGATGAACTACTGCCATTTGAGACAACATGGATGGACCTCAAGATAATCATGCTTAGTGAAATAAGTCAGACAGAAAACATTGAAAACCACATGATATCACTTATATATGGGATATAAGCCTAAAAGCAACAAATGAACAAGACAAACAAATAGAGCCTCATGGACTAGTGATTACCAAAGGGTAGGGGGAAGTGGGGAGAAGGGAGGTATATGGGATAAGAGAGGTCAAATATATTGTGACAGAAAAAAATCTAACTATAGGAAGGAACACACAATGCAATATATAGATATATTCTTTACTGTTAAATTGTACACCAATGTCAGCCCCCAAAAAATTAATTTAAAAAATATTTTGGATGTAATAAGGTGAGATATAAGCAGATACCATTTTATGAAGAGTTTGTGGGTCAAATTAAGAATTTGAGCTTTCATCCTGAGAGTGATAAAGTTCCTCTAAAGGGCTTTAAGTCAAGAAGTGGCATGATCAGGTTTGCATCTAGAAACATGTCTCCAGCTACAGGGTTCATAAGGGCCAAGATCATAGGCAAGGAGACCGGCTGTTGAATTGATACAGTAGAGACATGACAGATGAGTCTACAGAGCTCATTGGCAGCAGATGAGCCACACCAAAAAGTCATCTGCTTTTATCTTCATCTTGATTCTACTTCCTATTTAGGCCTTTGGTATCAGCTGGTTCCTCTAATTTTACCCCAAGGCGTTCCTCCAGGTTTAATTGATTTCCTTCCAACCTACTGAACAGCTCTTGCTTCCAGGGCCTTGCATTGAACTTCCTGTTAATTTGACATTGTGAAACCAACAGTTGTCATTTTGATAGTTCAATATTCAGCTCACTTAAGTGACCTACATTTGTGATCTAACTTAATTTAGTTTCAAAAGCATATTGATAATAGATTTGGAAAGTATACAAAATCTGTAATGCTTATCTCCATGTATAATTGCACCTAGAGTCTGTGCAAACAGATTTTTCAGATACTATAAGATCAATTTTTCAAGAGAATAATAGTAAATTGCATTTTGAACATGGGAAATAAGGGAAGCTAACAGCATAGTTGGTGAAGGGTAAAATCTAAAAATCTAAGCCTATGAAACAGGGCTAGTAGTAGATGGGTGAGTCAGACAGGATCCAGAGTTAGGGGCAGTGTAAAAAAAATGGGGGCTATGTGTGTTCAGGCTGGCAATAAATCCAACCTATGAATTTGTGAATGATAAAAAGTTTAGAAAGACTTTGGATGGTCTAAAGGATCAATTAGGGTAGATGCCAGAAGCAGAAGACCTAGAAATCTGAACTGATATAGAGTGGATTGCTTTATTTTTTTTTTATGTTGCCAGCTGTTAATTACTCAGAGTTTACTGCTGTGTGTCACGATCAGAGGAAAAGTCAGTCTTCTCAGTGTAGTTCGATCTTCATTGAGTGAGTTGTAGAGCTGAGACAAAAAATGACTGAGTTGATTTCCAATTGCAGGATCAAAGTGGATGGTCTATTCTGAAAATGCATGTCACAACTGCCCAAAGTATACTACAAGTATACTACAACTTCTAAAAACCTTTCTGTAGAGCTTTGTAGTTTGTACAAATTTTTCCATAGACATGTCACACCTATAAAATTTTATTTTATATCCAATGTCATTATGCTAGTCTAATGACTTGGACCCAAATCTTCTAATCCTGAATCCTGTTTCTCCCTTAAAAATACTAATGCCATAGTGGTAAGGATGGCATGGAATGTTAATGGTCTTCCTGAATCACTGGACTATTTGGGAATGCATTTCATCTGATTCTCTCTGCCTGTTACATATTTAGGCCTATCCAATCTACTATTGAAGAATCATTATAAGTATTATCTGCTTTATCCCCCTTAACAAATTTCTAGTCAAAAGTGACCTTACTCTTCTTTGGACTTCCATAGCATACTTCCTTTATATCTTTCTATGGCAGTCACCTTACCTTGCAATGTGTCATTATTTTTGCATAATATTTCTACCCATCAACTACCCCACCTTTCCTTCAACTCCAGTTTTAGTGACATACTTAGTGGCATGAATATATAACATGTGTATTCAATAAATATGTTAACATGTCAGAAAATTCCAGCTGCCTTTGATTCTTCCAGTGTTGAATTTTGAAATTGAAATGCCAATACTTTTATATGGTCACAAATGTTAACTAGACTTACTGTAGTGGTCAGTTTTCAATATATGCTGATGTCAAATCATTATGTTGTACACCTGAAATTAATATAATGTTATATGTCAATTATATCTTAATTAAAAATACCTAAAAGAATTTTAAAAAGTAGACACTGCTAAATAAGTCTTGAGTTAAAGGGAGAATTAACCTCAAATCACAGACTGAGGTAAGGCACTACATATCCAAACTAATAGGATATGGTCAAAGTCAGGCTTAAAACAATCTTTGACTTTAGAGAACTGGGAAATTTGGCATAGATGATAGATGCTTGATTCATCCCCTCTTGTGACCACATCAAAGTTGAGATGGAAACATGGAGAAAACAGGAAGATGAGTCACCTGTGGGTCTAGATGAATAGAAGCCCTGCAACTAGGAAGAAAAATAAGAAATTACCCTGCAAAGGAAGATAGTAGGAGGGGAGCGAAGACATGAGGCTATTCGGTCCCCAGTGACTGAGTCAGACCAAGGTTGCAGCAGCCAACAGCTGCAGATTCCTTTTAAAGGGCTATGTTTGCAACCAGACTTTCATGGTGAGGATCTGCTTACTCTGAGCACCAGCACCTGGCTGGCTGCTCAGGAGTCACCAGGGATTTACAGAGGACACGAGTTGTTGGAGCAAGGGCCAGAGGTAAAGCTTTCTACCTGGTGGAATTGCTGGCAGTGTCCATTGTTCCTCTGTTGAGCCCTCCCCGCTCCCAGTGTGTGGACTCAGCACAGTCATAGTTGAGATATCATCGAACTGGAATAGAGGTTGCTCTGCCCTGAATATTCTCTGAAACTCTGCCTCCTTCAATTCAGGGCCCCATCCACACCACATTTATTGTGCCCTCAACAAGTCTTATGCCACTTGCTGAGCAGTGGCCAAGACTCACACTAGTGGCAGCTGACCTCGGTTTCTGACATGGCCTCTTGAGATAACTATAAGCACAGCATCTGTGGATTCCTTGCTGAAACTTAACAGGTGGTCCCAGAGGAGCACAGGCTGGTGCTAAACTTGGCCTGCATGGAACTCCTCTCAGGACTGTGCCACTGGACTCCAACTACACAAAGCCATGCTAGTAAGACCAGAGACTTAAGAGTTTTGCTTAGTACATAGAAACTGACAGAGAAAGGCAGACAAAATGAGAAGACAAGGAAACAGGAACCATATGAGAGAACAGAACAGAGATCCAGGAGTTAAGCAATATAACAGATGCAGAGTTCAAAACACTGGTTATAAAGATGCTCAATGAGATTACGGAAAGTGAAAATAAATTCAGTGAGAATTTTAATAAGAAGATAAAAAACATAAAAATGAAAATGAAAATTACAAAAGGAACCTGTCAGAAATTTTAAAAATACATTTTCTGAGAAGAAGAATATATTAGAGAAAATCAACAGAGTGGTGAAAGAAGAGGATCACAACACTGATATAGAGGATGGGAAAGCCAAGGACACTCAATCACAAGAGCCAGAAAAAAACAACTAAGAATATAATAACTTAAGGATCCTCTGGGACAAAATTAAGGGGTAACAACATTCATGTCATAGGGGTACCTGAAGAGGAAGAACAAGAAGTCAAATATATATTTGAAGAAATAATGATGAAAAACTTCTCCCACCTAGTGAATAAAATGGCATACAACCCCAGGAAGTTCAGAGAGTCTCCCAAAAAATGAGCCCAAAGAGACCTAGACTAAGACACATCGTAAACAAAATGCCAAAGGTTCAATACAAAGAGAGAATATAAAAAGCAGTAAAAGAAAAGCAAGTTACTCCCATAAGACTGGCTGCTGATTTCTCAAAAGAAACTTTGCAGAAATGAGGGACTTGACACAAAATATTCAAAGTGTTTAAAACCCAGGATCTAAATCAAGAATACATTATCCAGCAAAGCTATGATTTAGAGTTGAAGGACAGATAAAGAGCTTCCCAGACAAAAATAAACCAAAGAGTATTACAGGATTTGTTGGAGGGACTTCTTTAAAAAGAAAACACATGTATCAAAATCATGAAAAAGAATGGTAATAACTATATATTTATCAACAAGTACCTCAAAGAGAAAAGAATTAAGTGCTCCAACCAAAAGATAGGGAAGCTGAATGGAGAAGAAAACATGCCTTCCACAAGAGATTCAGTTCAGATTAAAAGACACACACAGAGACTAAAAGGAAGGATATAGAAAAAGATGTTGCCTTGATGAACCGAGAAGGTATTGCACTGAATGAAGTAAGTCAGATAAAGACATTTATCATATGATGTCATGTACATGTAGAATCTAAAGAACAAAATGAACAACAAGAACAAAAACAGAAAGAAACTCATAGATACAGAGAATATTTTGAGAGCTACTAAACAGGAAGGTGTTTGAAAGGTGGCAAAAAATGGCAACAGGATTAAGAAGTACAAATAGATAGATACAAAATAGTATGTAGATATAAAGTGTAGCATAAGGAAAATAGTCAACAATGTTGTAATAAAGAGGAAGAGGAGTATCTGATTTAGTGGGATGATCACTTTGTGAGTTATAAAGATCTCTAATCACTATGCTGTACAACTGAAATGAATATATTATTGTATGCCAACTATAATTGAAAAACTCATTGAATTGTGCAATGTAAATACAAGTAACTAATTGTCTATTTGACTCCAATAAAGCTGGGAGGAAAAAGAAAAGAAAAAAAGTTCTTGATTTTAAACATTTTTATATGAAACAGGAAAAAATATTTGGTTAAGCATTCAATAAAATAATGTAGAAAACACAAATGAATAAAAGACATCAAAAGAAAAATAGAATTAAACATTGACAACTTTTTTAAAAGAGCTAAATAATAGTAAAATTATTAAATTAAGTGTAGATAATCCCCCACTGTTTTTAGATTTGATTATTCAAGTTACATTACTAACAGAATTGGTTTCATATCTTTTAGCACTGTGTGTTTATTGATCCCTTCATTATTCATGACATTATGACTTCATTTTAGGTTCTGCCTTTGATTTGTGAAATGGCCTCCATTTTTTAGTGATTCATTTTTTCTTCATTATATTTGCTCTGGTATTAATATTGTCACTTCTGTTTTCCATTTGTGCTTACCAGGTGTGACTTTGTTCACCTCCTTAAAAAACTTTTTTTTGCTTCAATTGTTTCACATGTATTTGGAAAACAATGTTATATATAACTAAATTAGCTAGCTTATATTTAGATAGATTTTATTTTTCTGTTCCAAAAACCATTCTCTTTTAAAGATGAAATTTGACCCATCTGTACTTATCTTAGCTAATGCAATTGTGTTTTATGCTTTTGTTGTTTTGTTGCTTACTTTGCCTGTGTTTGTGTGTGGGGGAGTGACTGTGTGTATGTATTATATTTTTTTAATTCTACTAATTTGGAAAATATATATTGCACTAAGTCTATTCAAGAGCATCTTCCACTGAAAATAGGTAACATCTGGAGCTCCAATGGCACAATTGGTTGGTGTGTGGTACTTATATAAAAATAGGTAACGTTTATAGTCCTGTCAATACTATCAGTAAAGCCTTAATGCTTTGTATAAAATGAGGGATTTAGCTTACTTTAATATTTTTCTTTTTTCTCTGCTGGATTGTATTAAAATTAGCTCATATTTCAAAACTAGAGTGTTACAATAAGGTTTTACAGTCTAATTTCTCTTTCAAAACCATTTTGACATTTTAATTATATATAACCACATAAACAGCAATTAGTCACTGGAGCTTTATTTTGTTTCACTGTTTCTACTATTGTTCACTTTATTTACCTTCTTTTTGAGTATTTTTTAATATGACATGAATGCTTCACTCAGAATATGTTTATTATTTCCTAGTGCTGTGAGGATGAATTGTCTCAATTTAGAATTCCTAGTGCATCCATCTCTCTCAAAACTCTGTGGATCTTGTTTCACTGTCTTGGCATGATTCTATTGAAGAGAAGACTTAAGCCAAAGCTTGTAGTAAACTTAGTTTTATTATTTGTGTCTTTTACTTTTGAAAATGTAAAATTTCATCAGGATATATTTAGGTATGAATTTCTTTTTGTTTTCAAGGTAAAAAACAAAACACAAAACCATGATATTCGGAGAGCCTCATCAATCTAATGTCTCAAGAATTCCTTCTATTATCTTTTAATTGTGTATGTTTTCCTCCATTTGCTTGTTTCTTCACTTTGAATTTTTTTTATTTTAGAACCTTAACACCATGTTTTCTTCATTGGTATTGTAGTTTCCTTTTAAATCGCTTCGTCCAGCACATTTGGGAAGGTTGCAAGGTTGGGAAAGAAGCACAGAGAAATGTGTGTGACTTTAGCTGTCTCTCAAATTAACATCACTCCTAGACAGGTGTGGTCTCTTAGCCATACAGGCTGCTGAGATAATACTCAAAGGCTCTTGTGGAGTCTGGATTCTCAGCATCCACATCACCTGCATGCTCGGGCTGTCATGGACTCCCCAGATCCATCTCTCTGTGGCACCTGAGTCTCTGTGACATGGATTCAATCTCTTCTTTTGTAACTGAGATTAAACTAGAGACATTGGCTTGCTGTTAATAGAACTTCAGTCCTAATCTTGGACAACTTATTTTTCTTTTACCAGAGATGCATTCCATAAAGGAATAGATTTCTTTCCAGAGTTCTGACCTCTAGGTGGGCTCTCAGGGTTACTTCTGCCTGAGCACCTCTTTTCTGGGAATGTTTTCTTGCCATTCAAGCTCTCACTTTTCTTCTGGAGGTCTCAAAACAGAACATTTTTACTACGAAGCTTTGTTATGGTTGTTTCCGTCTTTCATCCCACCAAATTTGTAGCTTCTTGACCAGAAATACCTACTTTAGGTGATAGGAAAATTGGCAGTGGTCATATTGCTGATTTGGGGTTTTTGTTTGTTTGTTTGTTTTAGCCAGAAACTCCATAAGTGGTTTTTGGATATGAACTCTGAAATACTCTAAATAGCTTCAAAAAACATGAATGGTACCCCCATTCATAGCCTGTGCTCAGAAATAATCCAGCAGAAAAGAAAATTGGTCAGAGGATAAATTTCATTCCCTTCTTCTGAAAATTAGATTCTGCCTTTCCCAGATTTAAGTTTCATTCAGTCTTGTGACTCTGTTCTTTCAGAAACATCTGGGGCTGTGCTATTGCACTTTTAAGAAGGATTTTATACATTTAGCTCCAAATACTTTGAGGAGTCCCTGTCTTCTGCCCACCAACTGAGCCTAAGAAGATGAAATGTTCTTCTACCATTTACATATTATTTCTCTAGGACATCTTGACTGAACACATTCCCCTTTTTGTCTGTATTTTTGTCCATGGATCTGCAACCTCTCCACCCAAAATAGGGACTTACCTGGATGGCCAGATTCCACACTGGAAACCTTCTCACATCTCCTGGCCTTTCAATAGTGTTACTGTTTGCAGCTGTGTTCTACCTCCTAGACCTGTAAAACTGGTATTTGGTTTATATTAACTAATGACTTGCTAGAACAGCAAATATTAACATGAAAGACTGGTTGAACAGCCACCAGAGCCTGAAACATCTACTCACCTACTCATAATCTTTTCTCCATTAGCCTCCAGTTATTTAAGAAAAATGTGATTGTCTCCTCCTTCTTATTCTTGAAATGCTCCCCTATCCTTGTCTCCCTACCAGGAACCAGTTTGAGAATGGAAACTCCTATGTGTGAGATAATTAAGGAACTTTGCAATAATAGACTGATTTTTTACCAATTATTTGTAGTCCACAGTGTTAAGTTTTGAATCTACAGTTGTTCATTAGAAGTGTTTCTAGAAACACTAGGTGTCCACAACCAAAGCTAAATGAATCCGGTGTGACAGTTGGTTGCCACTGAGTAATCCTAAAAGCTGAAACCTCTTGGGAAAAGAAAATGGTGGTAAAAATTTGTCTTTACATTCTTATTTTCTTCCAAATTTTCTTACTATGAAGTATAATATTTTTTCCTCTTACCACTCTTAGCAGCCTAAGATAGTCTAATTAAAGCAATGGTTTATTCATGTTGCTCTTCAGAAATCCTAAAGTGAACAGGGTACAACAATTTCAAAATAGATTTTTATAGATTACATCTTAATTGCATGCAAGTATCACACAATTATATTCAGACACTCACGGACATGTCTTTCTTTTCCTGTTCAAAGAAAAAATAAACATCAATTAAGCCATCATATGATTTGGGATGTAAATATTTCATGTAAATTGAAAAATATTAATTATAGTAATAGTCACCATTATAGTTTATCTGAATTTTCTGTCTTTTCTGCAATAGTAAGCACTAGTTTTGTTAGGAAAAAAAGAGTTACAAAAATTATTTGGCAGAAAGTGGCTCCATAGTGTAATGGTTAGCATGTCTGCTTTGTACACAGAATGTCCTGGGTTTGCACCCCAGAGTGATCCACGGGCCATACCCCAGGTGGGCCATACCCCAAGTGCACCAGGCCACAGGTGCATGCCTCAAGTGTGTGTGAGAGGGAATGCTCCACCTTCAGAGATCCATTTCTTATGGGGAAACGGCAACAACCATGGGTCAGGAGTGGAAGTAGGGTGGGGGGGGCGGTGGTTAAAGAGGGGAAAAACATTATTTGGCATAAAAATCCTTCTGGTCATCTTTAAGTCATGAGTTGGCCAATTGAAAGTAGCACTATGGTTTTTTACTTGTTGATAGAAAAGTTTACAAATATTTCAATGAGAGAAAAAGTGCATTTTAATTTTGAACCTTGAAGCATGGAGATAACCTGGAATGCTAAGGAAGGGAAACTGAATTCTGAGATACATACTACAAAGGAGGAAGAATGTAAGTTCTAGAAGAAGATTCCAATTGTGTAATCTAATAATTAAT
Organism: Macroglossus sobrinus; assembly: GCA_004027375.1. Lineage (NCBI taxonomy): Eukaryota > Metazoa > Chordata > Mammalia > Chiroptera > Pteropodidae > Macroglossus > Macroglossus sobrinus. The sequence goes on from PVKZ01000392.1 coordinate 214,152, forward strand.
ATCAGACATGCTTTTAGGTAGGCTTTTTCATTGAATTCATTTTAAATAAGATATCTGTATTTTCCAGAACTATTTGCTTTGTATTGTAAAAGCATTGCAAATGTATGGCAGAAATAATTCAAATGGTAAAAAGACAGATGTGTAGTGAAAAAGATAAAAACTTTTGGCATGTCCCAGCTCTCCGGTCCCCAGAAGTAGTTATAATTTTTGTGTCCCTTTTCAGAAATGTTCTATGGATATATGTTATCTTTATGGTTCTATCTATTCCTTTGGCTCTCCATACTATATATTAACATGTGCATATTAAAGTAGCTTTATATCTATGTCATTAAAGCAGTTATTTGACTTATTATATTTAACGTTCTGAGGCTTCTTGCAGACACTGATTCTGAGCACCCCTCAGTTAGGACATGACAGAGAAGTCATCAATCAGGATGACAAAATTAGATGGAAAAACATGCCCAAGCCAAAATTAGCACTTCGTGAGTGTATGCAATAGTCAAGGTATCCTGAACAAACCTCATTTGTTCCTGGCAACCTCCAGATGGAGATTCTAGAAAATTCCCCTTCTCTCTCAAAACTCAGTTGTTTCATTGGTAAAACGAGAGAGTAGGGATACACAAAATATGTTCTAATACTCTTTTGTCTTTAAGTGTATAATTCTACTCCTGTGACATTCAGGAATATTTCCAAATGACCATCCTACAAAGATCCAAAGTCTATTCTTTAAGGCCAGGGTCTTCCAGAGTTCTCCAAATTTGACTGGGGCACCGCTGTCACACACTTTTTTGCAGCATTCCTTAGAGCTTTGAGCCTGTTGTCATATTCAATGGGTAGCTTGAATTTTGAGGTGTATTTTATTTCCTGATAGAAATGGATTTGTACTAAACTTATTCACCTGCATCTTGCTCCAGTATCCACATGACCAGAATCACAGAACTCTTCATTTATTTAACTTGTTTATTTATTTATTACCAAAAGCTTGAAGATAATCTGCAAATAAATATTATTTTCAGAGACTGAATTTTAAATCATAGTATCATAGTACCTCTGCCCCGTGGAGATAACTAACATCTTGGAAGAATGCAGATTTTCCTTTTTAAATTTTTTTTTAATTTTTCAATTACAAAAAATATTCAGTATTATATTATGTATTTTCTTATACTATAAAAAGATGTGAGTTGTTGGACATTTATAAAGCTTACAAAATGATCTCCCCATAAGCCTAGGACTCAATTGGTACCATACATAGTTATTGACACCATAATGACCACATAAATATTATTGACTATGCTGTACTTTACATCCTGGTGACAATTTTGTGATTGACTATTTGTACTTCTTAATCCTTTGACCTTTATCACCCAGGCCCCAACCCCATTTCCATGTGGCAGCCATCAGTTTATTCTCTGTATCTATGAGTCTGTTTATGTTTTGTTTGTTTATTCTGGGTTTTAGAGTCTATATATAAGTGAAATCATATGGCATTTGTCTTTCTCTGTCTGACTTATATTACTCAGCATAATACCCTTTCAGTGCATCTATGTTGTCATAAATGATAAAATTTCATTTTTTTATGACCACCTAATATTCTATTGTACCATCTCTTCATTATCCAATCACCTATTAATGAGCACTTAGATTTATTCACATCTTGACTATTGAAAATAATGTTGCAATGATATATCTTTTCAAATTAGCATTTTGGATTTCTTTGGATGAGCCCCCAGAAATGGGATTGCTAATTCATAAGGTAGTTTTATTTTTTAATTTTTTGAGGAACCTTTATATTTTCTACAGTGGTTTCATTAATTTGAAATCCCATCAGCAGTGCATGAGGATTCCCTTTTCTCCACATTCTTGTCAACACATTTCTTTGTTGATTTATTGATGATAGCCATTCTAAAAACTGTGAGGCAGTATCTAATTGTGGTTTTAATTTACATGTCTCTAATGATTAGTCATATTGAGCATCTTTTCACATGTTTATTGTGTCTCCCTTTTGGGAAATGTATACTTAGGTCCTCTGCCCATTTTTTAATGAGATTATTTGTTTTTTGGTGTTAAGTTATATGAGTTGTTTTTTTATAAATTTTGAATAACCCCTTATCTGATGTATCATAGGCAAATATCTTTTCCCATTCAATAGATTGTCTTTTCATTTTGCCACTGGTTTCCTTTGCTGTGCACAAACTTTGTAACTTAATATAATTCCATTTGTTTATTTTTTTCTTTTGTTTCCCTTGCCTGAAGAGAGATATCCTCACCCCAGCCCCTCAAATCTTACTAAGAGCAATGTCAAAGAGTTTACTGTCTCTATTTTCTAGTTTTATGGTTTGGGGATCTTAAATTTAAATCTTTATTCCATTTTGAATTTATTGCTGTATGTGGCATAAGAAAGCAGTCTAGTTTCATTTTTTAATGGATCTATCTAGTTTTTCCAGCACAATTTATTGAAGAGACTATCTTTACCCCATGACAATTCTTGCCTCTTTTGTCATAGGTTAATTGACCATATAGGTGTTGGCCTATTTCTGGGCTCTCTATTCTGTTCCTTTGATCTATGTGTGTTTTTATGCCAGCAGCATGTTGTTTTGATTACTATAGTTTTGTAGTATAGTTTGATATCAGATAGCCTGATGCCTCCAACTTTATTCTTCTTTCTAAGATTGCTTTGGCTATTCAGGGTCTCTTGTTTCATGTAAATTTTAGGATTATTTATTCTAGTTTTGTGAAAAATGCCATTGGTATTTTGACAAGGATCGCATTGAATCTATAGATTACTTCAGGTAGTATGGACATTTTAATGATGTTAATTCTTCCTATCCATGACCATAGTATATATGCCCATTAATTTGTATCTTCTTCAAGTTCTTTTTTTTCAATGTATTATAATGTTCCAACTACAGTTGTTTTTATCTCCTTGGTTAAATTTATTCCTACATATTCTTTTGATGCGATCATAAATGGGATTTTTTTTATTTCTCTTTCTAATAGTTCATTATTGGTGTATAAAAATGCAATTGATTTCTAAATATTAATATTACATCCTGCTAATTTGCTTAACTCATTTATCAATTCTAATAGTTTTTTATTGGACTCTTTTAAGAGTCCAATAAGACATGTATATAATATGTCTTTTGCAAATAATGACAGTTTTACTTCTTTCTTTTCAATTTGGATGACTTTTATTTATCTTCCTTGTCTGATTTCTGTCACTAGGACCACCAATACTATCATAAATAAAAGCGCTTAAAGTGGACATCCTTGTTTTGTTGCTGATATTACCAAAAACACTTCTTGCTTTTCCCAATTGAGTATGTTAACTATGGGTTTTTCATATATGGTCGTTATTATGTTGAGATATGTTCTCTCTATTTTCACTTTGCTGAGAGTTTTTTAATCATAAATGGATGCTAGACTTTATAAAATGCATTTCTACATCTATTGATATAATCACATAATTTGTATTCTTTGTTTTTTTTATGTGGTGTACATATTAATTGACTTTTGGATAGTGAACCAATGTTGCTTCCCAGGAATAAATCTCACTTGATCACACTATATGATCTTTTTAATGTATTGCTTTTTTTTCTGAATTGATTTAAGTTGTTTCTTTCTTTTTCATGATGAGTCTGGTTAAAAATTTATCAATTACATTTTTATTTTTCAAAATCCAGCACTTGATTTCAATGATCTTTGTATTGTTCTTTTAGACTCTATTGCATTTATTTCTGCTCTGATCTTTATTATTGTCTTTCTTCCATGCATTTTGAGCTTTGTTTGCTCTTTTTTTATAGCTCCCTTAGGTATAAGATTAAGTTGTTAATTTTTTTGTTTCTTGTGATAGCCCCTTATTGTTATGAATTTCCCTCTTAGAACTGCTTTGTCTATTATCATTTGTCTCATGGTATCTTTGGTTTCTTCTGCAATCTTGTTGTTAACTCATTCATTGTTTAATAGATGTTATTCAGCCTTCATATGTTTGCAAGCTATTTTTTGTAATTGATTTCTAGTTTTATACAATTGTGATTGGAGAAGATACTTGGTGTGATTTTATTCTTCTTAACTTTATATAAACTTATTTTGTGGCCTAAAATGTGGTCTATTTTGAAAAGTATTTTGTGTGCACTTGAAAAGAATGCACTATAAAATTCACTTGGTCCAATTTGTCATTTAAGGCCACAGTTTTCTTGTGATTTTCTATCTGGATAATTTATCCACTAATGTCAATGGAGTGTGAAAGTCCCCTGCAATTGTTCTATTATTGTTGATCTCTTTCTTTATGTCCATCAATATTTGCTTCCTGTATTTAGGTGCTCCTACATTGAGTTTGAAATGTTTACAAGGGTTCAAAACTCTCATTGACTTCTTCCCTTTTTCATTATAAAATATGCTTCTTAGTTTCTTATTATTGCTTTTGTTTTAAAGTTTACTTTGTTGATGTAGGTATTACAACCCAAGCCTTTTTGTTTGTTTGTTGTTTGTTTCCATTTGCATGAATTATTTTTTCCATACCTTTACTTTTAGTCTGTATGCATCTTTCAACTTGATGTGGGTCTCTATTAGGCAACATATGTGTAGGTCTTGTTTCCTTATCCATTCAGCCACCCTATGTCATTTAATTGGAACATTTAATTGCTTTACATTTAAAGTAATTATTGAGGGATATGTAGTTATTGCCATTTTATTATTTACATTTTTATCTGATTTTTTCTTCTTTTTAAAGAGGGCTCTTTAACATTTTTGTAATATTGGTTTGATGGTGATAAACTCTTAAGTTTTTCTTGTCTGGGAAGCTCTTTATCTGTCCTTTAATACTAAATAATAGCTTTGTTGGATAAAGTATTCTTCATTGTAGATTTTGGGTTTTCAACACATTGACTATTGTGTACCAATCTCTTCTGGCCTGCAAAGTTTTTGTTTTTTTGTTTTTTTGTTTTTTTTGTTTTTTGAGATATCAGCAACCAGTCTTATGGGAGCTCCCTTGTAGATAACCAACTGCTTTTCCCTTGCTGTTTTTAAAATTATTTTTTTTGTCTTTAACTTATGGCATTTTAACTATGGTGTAGCTTATTGTGGGCCTCTTTGGTTTTATCTTATTTGGGATTCTGTGCTTCCTGGTCTTGTATGTCTATTTCCTTTTCTGGGACAGGAAAAATTTTCATAATTATTTATTCAAATATTTTTCAATTTTTTGCTCTGTCTCTTCTCATTCTGGTATTCCTATGAAGTAAATATTAGTATCCTTGAATTATCTCAGAGGTTTCTTAAATTATCTTTCTTTTTCTTTTTTCTTTTTTCTTTTTCTTTTTTTTTTTTTTTTACTTTTTTCTCTTGTGATTGAGCATTTTCCACTACCTGGTCTTTCAAATTACTAATTCAGTCTTCTGTTTCATCAAATCTGCTATTGATTCCTTCTAGTGTATTCTTTATTTTGATTATTGTATTCTTCATTTTTGACTAGCTCTTTTTTATGGTCTTTATATACTTTTTAATTTTACTATCTCTTTATTGTAGTTCTCACTGAGTTTATATATTTTAATCCTAAATATATTGAGCATCTTTATAATGTGTTTTGAATTCTGCATCTAGTAGATTGCTCGTCTCCATTTTTTTAGTTCTTTTTCTGAAATTTTCTTTTGTTTTTTCTTTTCGAACATGTTTCCTTGTCACCTCATTTTGGCTGTCTCTCTGTGTTTGTTTCTATGAATTAAGTTGATCTACTACATCTCCCAATATTTGTAAGGTAACTTTATATATTAGGCATACTGTAGGGCTCAGTGGCACAGTCTCCCTGGTCACCTGACCCAGGAACTCCAAAAGTATTCCTTTTATGAGTTGTATGTACCTTGATTGACATTATTATGTCTATTGGTGGGATTGATCCTTAGGCTGACTGGCTGTGAGGACTAGCCATGACCACAGCAGATGAGCTGCTGTGCAAGGGCTGACTGACCTCATTGAGTGGGATCACTCTAGTGGGGCTCTGGTGCCTTCTGAGACCATTGTTTGCATGTGCCATTTGTGGAGCTAATTGGGTGGTGCTCTGTTGTGGCCTGAAACAAGTCACCAAGTGTGTTGGTTCTGGGGCCTTTTGGGATGAACACCAGTGCAGGCCAAGACCTGCCATTGTCTATATTCAACCAGAGTCACCTACTAGAAGCTACTAAGTGATCCACAGTTGGTACCTGCCTGTACTAGGTCTGGAGGAACTAGAGAAAGGCCACATTGTGAACTAAGGCTGATTTCCATCAATGTCAGGTCTGGGACCTCTTAGAAAGAGGCACAAAGTACACCAAGGCCACCTGCCATCTGCCTGTGGCTTGTGAACCTTTGAGAGTTTTTAGGAATGTCTGTAGTGCAGTCTGAGCCTGGCTGCTGGTGAAGATCAGCTGCCGAAGAAAGCTCAGGCAGTGCATTAGTTGAGCTGGGCAGGGTCCCAGGGAATCACCAGGATAGGGCCACCTGTGTTCACCAGGTTAATGAAAATTCAGACTTGACACCAATGCCAGGCCTGGTGCTGCTCAGCAAGAAGCATAGGGTATGCTGTGGCCTGCTGACATCTGTTTGGAACATGTATACCCTTGAGAGTTCTTAGGAAAGTTTGCAGCATAGGCAAAAAATGGCTGCCTGTAAGGAACAGCTGAAAGAGGCTTGAATGGTACCAGTGTTGAGTAGGATGGGGTCACAGGGAGTCTCTAGGTTGGGGCAAGGCATGTTCTCCAGGATAATGCAGATTCAGATTTGGCACCTGCAGGCTGTGGGGGAAGACGGCTCAACACAGGAACCAATGCACCTGCCTATGCCTGCAGGTTATATGGAAGGAGAACTGAACAAAAGAAAAATGGTGGCTGCCCTTCCAGCCCACACTCTGAAGCCACACAATTCACTTTTCCCCCATATGCTTCTGGTGACTTTTGAGCAGCTATACCTTCACTGGAGCTTAGAGTGAGTGTTTGTGAGCAAGTGAATCTGTGCTCAGGCCTTTTATGATGAAACCTTAGTTTATAGCAACCTTATGTTGCACTGGGATAAAATCCTCAGATTTTCACAGCCACATGTTGTGAGGAATCCTCTTCCTACCACTGGTGCTCTGGGTTGGGGAGACTAGTGTGGGGCTGAGACCCCTTGATCCTCAGGGGGAACCTCCATAACCAATACATTTCTCCCAATTTTCAACCACCACACATGGATGTGAGACCAGCCCGTTTAGCATCTCTGCCCCACCAATCATTCTCAAAGTGACTTCTTTATATTCTTAACTATATGAATTAAATTCAGATGTTTCTCCAGGATGATTATTCTATTTTGCCAAGTTTAACGTAGTTTTCTATAGCTAGCACCTGACAAGCCCTTAGCCTTCCAGTTTCACTAGACTTTTGTTTGTTTGTTTGCATCATCACTACTAATGTTAACTGAATACTTTCTTGGTTCTTGAGCTTGAACCTCTCTATAAACACTATTTATACAACTATGGAGTTAGGTCTAGGACTCTATGACTAATTAGAACTCCAAGAAAATTTGAGGCTCAACTTGGAAACAGCTGTTTTTGTCCTAACTTCTCTGTCTTTTCTTTCCTGCCCCATAGAAATGTTCTGCTACTCTATTCAAGGTCATCTGTTTTTATCTCACTATACTTAGTTGCTGATACCTTGTTTACCTACTTGTTTTCATTGGAAAAAGTTAAGAACACACGACCCCAAATTGAGCCACTTTGGTATATTGATTATTTTGAGCTAAAAAAAAAACACTTAAAAACAACAAATTTAGGAAACTTTTTCTTTTCTTTTTATTTTTTTCTCTGAACTCCCTTTATCTGCCTAAAGACAAATGCCCCAAAAGGATCTCAATTATTATATATCTCCTTTCTGGAAGTTTCATCAACTTGAGAAGTTTGACTTATCACAGGAGAGGAGGGTAGAAATTGACACCATACCCAGACACACTTTTTCACACACTATCATATCTCTCATCTATTTTCTTAAGGGCCCATTTATTTTTTTCTAAAAAGTTTTCTTCTCCCCTAAGTTGCTTATGTACATTATTCCTAACACTTATTAAGAGTGGCCTACAAACTCTCAAATCTCACTGATTGAGGGGTATTCATTGTTTTCCTATGATGCTACATGCATGTAATATTAAAATTTTATTAAATTTTCTACTTTTTTTCTATAAACCTATTTGTTGTCAGTTTATTTCATAGAGTCAGGTTTATACCTAGGAAAGTAAAAGGGAAGTCTTTCTTCCCCAATGCTTTGATAACTCCATTCTGATTGATACGTATATAGTACATATACACTTGTGATCCCAATATTTTCAGCTGCTTCTAGGATCTTGCCCTTCAGATGATTGCATGCCCCTGCATTCAAATAAATGTCTCATGCTTTCTAAAATTAACTGTTCTTTTACATTTTTAGGATTATTCTGTTTAAAATTTCAAAAAGCCTGGTCACCTGAACTAGAACCAGGAGACTGAGTATTTATTTTTGTCCTATTGATTAAAACATAAATTTATGAGTTTTTAAAGAGCAAGAATTATTTCTTTTGATTTGTATCTCAATGAATATCTACCAATTATTGACTGATTTATTAAAATGTTTTGTTAAATGAGGCAAAATATTATATTCCCCAAATGCAATCAGCCATTAGCTAAAATTGGTAAGAAAATGTAAACATATCACTGAGAAAGAAAAGGGTATCTAAGGTGCTATTCCAATTTGATCAGTAGCTAAAGAAATATAGTCAATTCCTAACCAAGGCCTTCCATGGGGTTAGCTATGTATACTTTCCAACAGTTTCAATTAAAAACATAAATTATTATAGAAGTCAATGACTATTCTTTCCACATCTTAATAAGAATGTAAAAATAATTGCCTCTAGCCCCATTATCAGATGCTTGATGACTCTACTTAATTCTCTCTACCTGATATAAAACTTGAATGTATGTAACCAACTAAAACTGCTGATGCATAGCTACATTTTTCTTTGTACTCAGGCCTTCATAAACTTCCTCTCACTTTCCTAAAGTTGGAACATTGCTTCGAGGCTTTTTGAAACTTTGCTCAAGCAATGTCTTCAGATGGGGCCAAATAAATATTATTATTTTTAAATGTACAAAAGTTCAAGTCTTCCTTTCATTGATATCCACACCTACTCATTTCTGCTACTATTCAAACAATTTAAGGAACATGGTTTACTAATGATGGGTGAGTAGAAGAGTTTCTGATCCCTTTCAGCTTTGGCTTAACTAAACTTATGTGGTAAACATAGAAGAGAATGAATTATGTTTTGCTAATCTAATTTAACTGGCACTTTGGTTGTAAAATAACAATAAATTAATAAATTAAGCCCAAATGATGAAATCCTAAGACTATCATCAATCATGAAATAATATAATAGTACCTGGAGCAACTAAAAACAAAAGAAAACAACACAAAATGAAAACCAACAATCCTCATTTTAAAAAATATTTAAACTTCCTTCTAAATATAATGATCCCGTGTGCCATATTACTTTGTGCAATACACTTTTAATAAAACTATGTAATGGGAATCTGACTAAACTCTTCAAAGGCACCTGTTTTCTTAAAAGAGATAGTTCTTCAGAGACTTAATCTTAAAGCAGTGTATGAACTCTATATTTTGATGTAATAAAAATATCACCAGAGGCTTTCTGAGAGGTGTTTGAGATTAACACGCCTACTTTTAATAATAACCCTGGAGTCCTAGATAATTAGTCAACAATGCAAACTTTTTTTCTTGTTTTACAAACTAATTATATTGCCACAAAAGATTAAGAGGGAAAAAACAGCAAAATTAAGGGTATTTTAGACAGCAGTGTCTTGAATACCTAGGATGACTTTGTTAGAAATATGCCTTGTATAAATTTCTTAATGAAAGTAATAAAATATGAACTGCTTTGGAAAATGATTGTCGTGAAACTTTTATAATATTTTTAATATATTCATGCTTATTGCATTTTTTCTAAGCCTAGATTTAACTATTATATATGTTTTCCTGGCTATTACCTAATTTTTTTATTAAAACAGGTTTCATATCTAAAGATAACAAAAACTCTGTAAATAAATCTACTTTTCGAAAACAGTATATTAGGCTATTTTTCCCCTGAAAGGTCTGTGTGGATCTATGGCATTCATTTGAATAATATTTTGTTACCATTATTATTAATAATGTTAACAAATTGAGCTCTCATAGTACAAGAAATAATGCTTGTTAAGAGGGATAAAAAGATGAATAAGAAAGTATACAAGAAGCTTATAATCTAATAACAGAATAGAACATATAGTTAAGTAGCCACAATAAAAGCAGAGTATTAGAAATGTCATCTGCCCACCCAAACACTTTTTTAGAGGTGGACCTCTCATATTTTATTCTCAGTATACAACTCCATCCATTCTAGCCACCACTACTTTGCACATGAAGAAAGTTTTTCACCTCCCCAAAGTACCCAGCACCTGAATCTTGACTTCTTTTCCTATCCAGAAGAGCATTATTCAAAGTGTTTATCCTGAAATGCACATGTCCTCATTCTTCTGTATTTAATACCTTTCACCCATAGTTGGATCTTAGATGTGGATCACTTCTGAAGGAGTACCTTCGTTACTGCCCTTTATGGTTGACAGGCTCTATAATGAGTCCACTCTTCTATTGCAGAATTGAGGCACACCAATTTACTGCACTTTCTACCCACAACAGTCCATTCCAATGCAATCATGGGCCCCCTCTCACTTCTTTTAGCATCTTTGATAACCACCATGACACCTGATGTGCCAAGGTGTAGCACAAAACAAATACAAACATACAAATAATTCAGGGAAGACGATCTGAATCAAAGACCTGGCTGGTTTTCTTCCTGACAACTGTACCTAACCCACTCTCTCTGAAATCAGGAAAAGTGCTTCTAAGGATAACATAACTTACTTCATAGAGCCATACAAGGTTTCAATTTTGTGGCATTCTACTTTTGGCTACCTGCCAGGAGCAAGGCATTTCACCTCTTTTTCCAGTTTCTTCTAGAACCCAGCTACAAAGAGCTCAATGTAAAACTCCAATATTCTGTCCTAATAATGTTAAAGGGAGAAATAATTAGGTATGTATGGAGAAAGATGGAACTCTAACCAGCATCATATTCAGTTCACTACCAGTGATAATGAAAAGGACATAGGTGGAAAAACTGTTAATGAGTCTTTCCACCACCTCAAGAATGGCCTAAAATGCATCAAAACAGTCTACTAGATCCTCCCAGCACTAGGAGGAGTGTGAAGAGATGAGATAGTGGTAGTATCTGCTCTATCAAGGACCTTTACTGTGGATTTATCAAATTACTTAGAGATTATTTATAAATTATTCCCATCCTACAACTATCCTAGATCCACCAGTTTTGATTCTTCGATTCTTAATAGTTTTACCTTTTTTATTTGAAACTCTTGTTCTTTGTTCCGCATAGGATTGGACACTTATAGTTTTCATTGCTCTCTCTGGCTCAACTCTAGCTTTTGAAATCAGCACTAGAGTCTTTGAACTCATGCTGTCTCAGGAGAGAACTCACAGCCCTGGTTTCTGCTACCCCAGAGCCTCCTGTCAATTTTCCCATTGGAGTTATAAGATTTAGATAGGCAGCAGATAAAGAAATTTGCCAATTGAAAGTTTAAAACCAGAATTGTTGAATCAAGACAATTTTAGACAAGATAAACTAAGATGTATTAACTTTTAAAACTGTGACAAACAACCCCAATAAATCTGGGTGGCTTATAATGGCAACAAAAGTATTTTTTTGCATAAGTTACATGGGGACTCCAGATATGCTTCAGTTATGTTGGCACTGATGAACTCTTCTGGGCCCTACTCAGTTCTGGCACCCAAATCAAAGGTGCAGTTTCTATATGAGACCTGCTTTTCTCAGGGTTAAGGGCATAAATGCAAGATAGCTGGGACAACCATGTAAGGTAAAGCTTCTAGTTAAATAAAGCTAATGTCATGGACATTTGCAACCTATTGACCAAAGCGCAGCTGGACCAAGTCCATATCACATATCCTTCTTTCCTGGTAGGTGGGACAGATCACTTAACACAGAGTGGAGATGCATAAACCTAGATCAGAGGAAGAGCAAATATTTGGAAACAATATTATAGAAAATATAGGTTAGGGAAAGGGTGAGGGAGAAATGACCCATTTTCCAGAAAGAAGTATAAACCAGGATTTTGTCCACAAGGAATGTGCAATAAGTTAATTACTAATTTTCAGGCTAAAATTGTTTTGCTTATAAATAATAGACACCTATCTCAAAATAGTTTAAATGAAAAAGGTATTCTCATAACTAAAATCCCAGACAAAGAGGAGCCATGCCAGCTTTATGTTCACAAATAATATCTCAGGAATCACTTTCTCTCTATTTCAAACAGCCTCTTAAATACAATTTTAAAATGGCTTCCAGAAGCTCCAGGTTTACAGTTTATCAACTTAACAACCTCAGTAGAAAGAAAAATGCCCTTGTACCAATAGATCTAGAACAATCCTGAGGTTGAAATTCATTGGTTCTGATTGCCTGGCTTCTTTCACATCATTAAAACTAATTCAAATGTCAAGAGGAATGAGAAAGTTACCTAGGTCCTAGGTTTAGGTCACGCACTCACACCTAGAAATGGAAATGAAATTAGCCACACCTGAAAACATTCAAGCAAAGACTGGGGAGGAGATTTCACAAGGAAATTTGAGGTGTTTTACCAGGAATGCTGAGGGTCCCACAAGGCCACTAGGAAAAACTGTTGGTTAAGTTGAATTTACTCTTTCTAGGCAAAGGAAAACATAATCTCACTAACAAGAAAAGTTATGGCAGGACTTTTATGGAATTAGAACTAAGGAAGTCAGATGGAACTCTGATAATTTTGTGTGGGATTTTAGAAGTGGGGAATGAGTAAGTAGAAAGTGCTTTTAATAGGCTGAAGTGGGGATTTACCAGTAAATTGTTTAATATAATCATTCTCAGTCCTCCTCTGAAACTGATATTTTCCAGTGCAATTGTAACCACCACACTGGCCTTTGATTTCAGGTTGCAGTCTTGGTGAATACCCATTTCTTAGTGGGAGATACATGCCTAGATGGTAAAAAAAATGTAGATGTCTACTACATGGATCATAATACCAGCCTAAGACCAGCCATGGGGCTGACTTAATGTGGAGTCACTTGGATGACTAATCCAAGGCCCCTTATAACCCCGTTGCCTGAGAACAGGTTAAGATCAAGAACTAGGTAAGTGTTTAAAGTTTTGAGCTTCAGTTATTAGCCCTCCAATATTAATTGAGAAGCAATGATTAAGCATGTCATATAAATGACATTTCTCAGAGTTTTTCTATTGGTTACTGGAAACTCCTTATAAGCTTCCAATTTCTCTTTTCATCCCTGAACACTATAGACAGCATTGTGTTTCAGAGAAACCTGGAAGAAGGTTTTAGAATGTTAGAGAACAAGACAGAAAGGGGATGGTGTTGGACATGGAAGGAAATAGTGTGTGATCGAAGAAGAAGTAAAACTTTCCTTTTAAAATGACCTGGGAGTCCCTATATAAAGAAGACACCAAATAATTTCTTCAATTTTTACTTATGTTAATGACTCTTCTCCCCTAAACAGACTCGTGAATGGGTTTTATAAAACTTGAAAAGTTCTCATTAATTCTCATGAGTTCAGAAAAATTCTCGATTTCAATATTTTGTGTTGTACCACCTAATTTTTGTCTGATGGAAAAATCATTTTTTTCTTCTCTGACTATTAGAGAATCTTAACACAAGAGGCTAAGAAATAAGACTCAGGGCATCCCTGTGAGGTAGAAAGGATCTTGATAATCACCACCTTGAGAGAACAGCCTCTCAAAGGTGTAAAGAGATATTTTTCTGGTGTTTGATGATAGGATTATGTATGTGTGGGTAAATTAAGTTTAAATTTGCAGAACTAAAAATAAGGAAAAAATTTAGCAAATACTACTTCGTAGTTCTCATTTTTTACTATAGCACCCATTGTAGTGGTCCTGTTTTCAGTCTGCTGCATATAGTACAATAAGTTAAGCCAGCAAATAAATTGTGTTTATTATATTCTGTTAATGTTTACATGGTTTGGCATCTGTTAATTTTTTAATAAGGGCACAATAAGAAGCTTAATTCCTCTCTTGCGCACTGTGTGCAGCATGTCCTGCATGAAGAAGAGAATTGAAAATAACTTTTTCTTTCTCATCCACAACTGACCAAAAAAATCATATCTCTTTTCACTGTCATTATCAATAAGACTCACTGGCTGTTTTTCAAATCTAAAAGTTGAATGGGCATTTGTTGAAAAAAATTAAGATTACTGATTTTATTTTTCAACAAAAAATTGAAATGTTGATGTTGGAAAGCAAGACACTATCTGTTTTGCAGTATCATTAGGATACTTTTTTTTTCTTGTGCTCTTTTAACAGATATCTACTACACTTCTAATCTTCATGATTGTGCACATGTAATTTTGAAGATGCATGAGAATCCCAATTGCCTAGTTTCTGCTGGCCAAGGGAAATATGAAAGAATAAGGGTAAATTAATGAAAATATTAGACTTACTATGTATTATATACATTTTACATATTATAAATACTTCATAATAAATCCACAGTAAATGTCAGAAACTACTTTGATTCACTATGGGTAGTATTAAGAAAGGTTTCCAAGAATGAGTTGGAAAATATTGAAATTGGCCAAAAGGGAGCCAAACTTGCTTCTTTCTTTACATTCCAGGTAGAGAGGTAAGAATGCCTGAAAATGAGTGGTTGTGTCATTGAGTCACAGAAGAAATAACCCATTGCTCTCAGCCTAAACATTCTTTGCCTCAACCTAAATCTCACTAGCAAGGAAGCCATCACCCTCTAAATAACACATCAGAATATGGGCGAGGGCTTTCTTCTTTAAGTATGGGTCTCCTCTTCTGTTGAATGAACAAGTCCTCTCAAAAGCCCTTTCTAATTCTAAAATTTGATTATTCTTTTTAACTAGGGGCTTGCCCTCTGAAATTATTATCTTTAATACCCCAGGAGAAATGAAGGTCAACTATTTTTAACCCTTATTAAGGGTGATTAAAGAAAGAAGAAAAACTAATTTTATACTTTACACATAATAATATAGCATTAATGAAACAACCAGAAAAAGAATACAAATCCACAAATGACTTCAGGTCAGTTTACCATCCAATTTTAGCACAGTGCATCTATAAAAGGCAAGAATAGACTTTGGAGTCAAGCAAACATGAATCTGAATTACAGTTCCATCTTCATGTGACCCCTTACTTTCCATTTTGTTTAGAAAGTGGGAAATTCTGCACAACTCATAGAGTTGTTGCAGGACTAAAATAATTAAGCTAGTGTGATGTTTGATATTCACTAGTCCACAATAAATCTTTGTTTCTTCCATAACCATCCTCTATTCTTTTTGCTTATCTCCATTTTATTAACCTTTCTAGGGACCTATCTGGTAAAACCTTTGAACCACAAATGTGCTGTAATGGTCTTTGCCCATTACTATATTTTGATTATATGCCTTTCACTATGCTAAATGCTTTATCTGCATTTCCTCTTTTAACATTTACAAAAATCTATGAGGAGAACATTTTTATTGCCCAAATGTTCTAAATAAAAATACTTTGTATTTAGAGATGTGTAATTCTCCAAGATCACACAACTAATGGGGCCTAGTTTTTTAACAAAGCTCAGTTAAGTACTAAAGTCTACCAGTCACCAGTCTATAATTTTCTCTTTTCTATCTTGAAAGGCATAGAATAAGAGTAAAAAATATATTAATACTCAATAAACTGCACAAACAGCCTTGGCTTTGTAACCTAAAACCAAGGCAAAGTTTAGATAATGGCCTTCATGAATAAAAAACATCCAGATAATCTTTTGGTTTTTGACTTTTAATTAATATTTCCAGGGGCTGCTGTCATTGGACAAACTACATGAATTCCAAAGGCCGTTACTGTTCTGTCTCCTGAGATCATATATACTAAATGAAATATACATTGAAAAGAGAAAGAGATAAAAAGAGGTTACAACATAATTACTTATCATGTAAGACATAGACTCTCTGAAAATGGGATAAATATTGAGTTTAACAAGTAAATATGTATTTCTGTTATTGTTATTGTTTTGAGTGCTAAATTCTTACATGCAGCAATGAAGATATACAACACATGTTAGTTGAAAGATTTCTTCTGAGGTATGCATTATTACTTGAGGACTTTGGGGAAAAAATAAAACATTTTGATTTTGCCTAAAACTGTCTACAGTAAATTAATAAAGAAATATTTTTAAAATTCAATTTTTGATTAATTAGAAAACAAGGTGTTTTATAAAGTTAAGCATATCATGATGCAGCATGAGAGCATATGCTTCAGAATCAGACAGACTTGTGTTTCAAATATAACCTTACTCCCTACCAACTGAGTGCCCATGCAATTTTATATATAAAATTAATGTAATTATTCTTAGTGTTGATGAAAGGACTAAATGGGCTTTAGGTTAAACCTGGGAGCTTAAACACAAATTAACACCATTACTCTCTTCTACAACATCATCAAAATGGGAGCAACAGAGTGAAAGTATATAAACTCTTAAGGAAAATAGAACAGAAAAGAAAAGGATAACAGATGATGGATATCATCCTGTTTTTTGGAAGATAAAAAGTAGAAAAAAAGGCAACTTAGCTAGCAGAAAAAGTTAAGTTCTATGTATTTAAAGCAGGAGTGATTAACGAGAAGCAAGCTGACTATGTCACAGAAATTCTGAAAGACCCAGAAATTGATGGCATGTGTGAGGAGTGGACTAAAAATAGGATAATTTATTAAAAGCCTTTGTAAGAAATATATCAATCTATAAATCTTCTCCTACCCCACCAACCTGGTGACTACTCCTCTCCTCTCCCAGTGTGAGAAGGAAAACATATTCTCTGAAAAGATTGAACATGAATAGTAAAAAACTCAGAGGCAACAGGTGTGACAGAAGGTAACTATGATGGGGCACACTGAAGCAGAAAGATTAAGTGAAAGTCTACTTACTGAATGGTGATGTTTGTATGATTGAAAAACACAAAGGATATAAAATTTTATTAAATTTTAGCAAATATGAACAATTACAAAGAGAAATACATGAGCAGAGGACAATATGGCATGAGCCCAGATGGAAATGAAAGCTTCTTAGGACTCCTAAGTGTTCTGTAAAAGGTTACATGCAACTTCTGTCATCATTTGCCATACATGACATAAGGATTCCCCCCAGTTCAGGATGATCCAGTTCTCCTAACAGGATTTATTCTTAACCAAGTTCCACTTCACTGTTCTGCAAACTACTTTTCAAGCCCACATGATCACTAGGTATAAGTTAATACTGAAAAGCAACACCAATATATCATAAGATTTTACAGAAGATTGGATGAACTGAAGGTCAATTGTCCAGTCATAGCATAAGCATACTTCAAAATGCAACATCCTTTCTGATGCCACTCCATTAAAGCTGCAAATTTTCCTCCTGATTAATCCACTTAGAAACACAAATGACAAGATCTGTCCACATAAAGAGATTATAATCAATTTCTATACAATTCACTCTTTTTTTCTTTTATTTTAATATTTTTTATTTTTAACATTTTATCTTTTTACTTCCTCCCTCAATTCACTTTTAAATAATGCACAGTCCAGAATTAGTATGAGAAAATATAAGAAAATAATTATCTAATTAAAAAACAGCATCAGAATCCAAACAAAAAAAAATGACAACACAAAGAGAATGAGAAAATTATGTGTATGAATGTGCATGTGTTCCACATAAAGATTTAATAAAATATAAAGCACCAATAAGATGTTAAATAAAAAAGGAAAATTTAGAAGTAATTCAAACTTTTACACTAAAGAAAATTAAAATGCTGGAAAAGAAATAAATAAAATCCATTTGATTAAGCCACAAAGGTGAAACACTTGTACACTGAAAACTACAAAGTATTGCTGAAAGAAATTAAAGAAGACACAAGTAAATGAAAAAGTATACCATATTCATAGATTGGAAGACTTAATATGGTTAAAATGTCAGTACTATCTAAAGTGATCTACAGATTTAATGCAGTCACCATTAAAATTCCAAAGATTTTTTTTTTGCAGACATAGAAAAACACAATTTAAAATTCATACACAATCTCAAGGAACCCTGAATGACAAAACCAATCTTGAAAACAAATAAAAAAGTTGAAAGACTCATCCTTCCTGATTTCAAAATGTATTACAAATCTATGGTAATCATAACAGTATGGTACTGGCATAAAAACAGACATGTAAACTAATGCATTAAAATAGAGACCCCCACACAAAGGTGCCAAGACCATTCAATATAGTGAAAGGACAATCTTTTCATCTAATGGTGCTGGGAAAACTGGATATTCACATACAAGAGAGTGAAGTTGAACCCTTATCTTACTCCATCACTAAAATGGATCAAAGATCTAAAGTAAGTGATAAAACTATAAAGCTTTTAGAAGAACACATGGGAGAAAATTTCATGACATTGGATTTGGTAATTATTTCTTAGATATGACAACAAAAGCACAGGCAACAAAAAAAATAGATAAATTAGACTATCAAAATTAAAATAGAATTTAATGAATCAAAAAACACTATCAACAGAGCAAAAAAGAAGCCCACAGGATGGTAAATATTTGCAAGTCACATATATAAAAGATTACTATCCAGAATATATGTATATACATACATATACTCTTAAAACGCAATAAAAAAGTCAAACAACTCAATCAAAAATATGATGAACACCTTGAGTAGACATTTCACTAAAAAAGACATACAAATGACCAATAAGCACATAAAAAGATACTCAACTGCAGTAAACATTAGAGAAATGCAAATGAAAACCACAATGAGATATTATTTTACACTTATTAGGTTACCTATTATATATATTTTTTAAAGCAAAAACAAAAACAGAAAATAAGTGCTGGGAGGATGTGGAGAAATTGGAACTCTTGTGCGTTATTGGTGGAAATGGAAAATGATGTAGCTGCTGTGAAACACAATATGGTGATTCAATAAAAATTTAGCCAAAAACTGCTACAATTCAGCTTTACTGAATTAATTTTACTTCTGGTAATATACTGAAAAAAATTAAAAACAGGGTTTCAAAGAAATATTTACATGTTTAAAACAGCATTGATCATAATAACCAAAGGTAGAAATAATTTAATATCCACTGATGGACAACTGAATAAACAAAATGAGCATATACATGCAATGGAATATTATTTGACCTTGAAAAAAATAAAATTCTGATACATGCTACAACATAAATGAACACTGAAGACATACTAAGTGAAATAAGTCAGACCTAAAATGACAAATATTGTATGATTTCACTTATATGTGGAAGTAAGAATAGTCACATTCATAAAGATAGAAAATAGAATCGTATATGGTGAGGAAACATGGTGGAGTAAGAGATGTCCTAGATCTCTTCCCTTGAAATAATAATAATGTGAACATCTAAAACTCAACAAAAAACACCCAAACTTCACACCAGCACATCTGAGCATGGGATCTGTGCATCAGAACTACCACAGGTCAGAACTCTGGATGTCAGGTGCTGGACTCAGAGAAATAAAGAAGCTGCCTCTCACAACTGCCAGTGCTCCTTGCAGGAGTGAATGTGCAGAGACTTCCCTGATCAGCCTGCCTGAAGTGCCCAAACTTCTAGCAGAAGGCAGCAGGGCTCAGTCATCAGTACAGAAAGCAGAGAAGCAAGACCGGACTGCAGAAAAACAACAGTTGATTTTTACTGGCCCTTTTTGCAAAACTGAGACTGAACTGCAGCCTCCGCCCTCCAAATCAGATGGGCCCTCCCCTCATACTCTACAAGATCGAACACCACGAAGACCCAGGGAAATCTGAGCAAATGCTACCAAAACTGTTGCTAACACTGACAGGGACTACAACTGAGAGTAGCAAGTGTGATTAAATATCTACAAGAAAATTAAAAGATATTTAGGCTTTATATAAAGCAGAAAGCCAAGAGGCTTAGCTGCAACCTATTGAAAACCAAAAGAAAAGTGCCTTCTTTGCAAAAGGCTAAAGAGAGACCTTTAATATATCTTCTTTCTGGAAAAAAAAAACAACAGAATTTACTTCCATTAATGCCCAGGCACAGAAATAGTTTATTAAACACCATAAACAACCAAGATAACAAGGCATCTCAGAAAGAAAGAGAAAAATCCTCAGAAAATAAGCTTACAGACACAGAAATATGCAATATAAAAGATAGAGAATTCAGGGTGGTACTACTGAAAAAACTCAGTGAATTCCGAAATGAGTCATATCAACAATTTCTGGAATTGAAAAAACACCTAGATGAGCAGAGCAAGGAAATTAAAACCCTCAAAAGGAACCAAATAGAACTTCTGGAGATGAAGAACACACTGCAAGAGTTCAAAAATGAAATAGCAAGCTTGGGAAATAGAGTTGACCAAATGCAGAAAAGTATCAGTGATAGCGAAGACAGAAATCTACAAATAAATCAGAGGGAAGAAGGGAGAAACCATAAAGAAAAACTAATGAACGAGAAATACAAGAGCTAGCTGATACCATCAAGAGAGGAAATATAAGAATAGTGGGCATTATTGAAGGCGAGCGAGCAAAAGGAGCAGGGTCTAGAAAGCATTTTTAGACAAATAGTGGACGAGAATTTCCCAAATCTAAGAAATGAGCTGGAAATTGGAATTCAAGAAGTCAACAGAACACTGAATTATCTCAACCCAAAAAGGCCTTCACAAGGCACATTGTATTAAAGTTATCAAAAATCAATGACAAAGATAAAATTTTCAGGGCAGCCAGGAAAAAGAAGACAGTAACTTGTAAAGGTAAACCAATTAGATTAGCCTCAGATCTCATTGCAAACCTTACAAGCCAGAAAGGAATGGAATCAAATATTTAAACAATTAAGTGAAAGAAACTATCAGCTTAAAATAATGTATCCAGCTAAGCTCCCTTTTAGATATGACGAAAAAATTAAGACATTTCCAGACACACAGATATTAAGAGAATTCTCCACTACGAGGCCTGCACAACAGGAAATACTGAAAGAATTCAACTTATCTAAAACAAAATAACAAAACAAAACAAAAACATACATAATTAGGAGTAAAATGACTATAAGGCAAATAGAAGCAGAAGAGTGCAACCCTTACTAACCCTTACAGGGCATTATAAGCTTAAATAATAAGAGAATTGCTATAGAAAGATAGTCATGAAAGTTCAGCACACATAGGAACAAATTAAGATAACGACTGAAAAGAAGAGGATTCAAAGATACAAATTCGCAAAAAGGGAAAAAGATAAGGCACAAGCGGAAGAAAATGGACGACTGTATATATATAACTATCCTTTCCTTATTTATAATGGCAACAAGACACCAATGATTCTGAAGTATATAACATAAAAAAAAAAAAAAAGAATCAGAGGCAAACCCTAAAAAGCCAACCAAAATAAATAAAACAGAAACACAAGGACAAGGAAGCAAAGGAAACACTGGGCTACCAGAAAACAAAGATAAAATGGCTATAAGAAGATCTCATATTTCAATAATCACCCTAAATGTAAATGGACTGAACTTATCAATAAAAAGGCACAGAGTGGCAGACTGGATCAAAAAACAAAACCTAATCATCTGCTGCCTCCAGGAGACACAACTCAGCTCTAAAGACAAATATAGACTCAAAGTGAAAGAATGGAAAATGATATTTCAAGCAAATGGCATTCAGAGAAAAGCAGGAGTAGTAGTATTAATGTCAGACAATATAGACTTCAAAATAAAAAAGGTAAAGAAAGATATGGAGGGAAACTTCATAATGATAAAGGGAATCATGTACCAAGAAGACATAACACTTATTAATATCTATGCTCTCAATCAGGGAGCCCCGAAATATATAAAGCAATTACTAACAGAACTAAAGGAAGAAACAGACAAAAACACTATCGTAGTAGGGGGCTTAAATACCCCACTGTCAGATATAGACAGATCATCCAAACAGAAAATCAATAAGGATATAACATTCTTATATGACACAGTAGATCAACTGAACATAATTGGCATATACAGAGCCTTCCATTTCAAAACAGCTGTTTATACATTCTTCTCTACTGGACATGTAAAATTGTCAAGAATTAGTCACATACTGGAACATAGAAATAGCCTCAACAAATATGAGGGTTGAAATCATACCAACCATATTCTCTGATCATAATACTTTGAAACTAGAAATCAACTGCAAAAGAAAAAAAAAGTCGGAAGAACCACAAATACATGGAGATTAAACAACATGCTACTGAAGAATAACTGTGTCAGGGAATAAAAAGGGAGATCAAGAGATATATAAAAATGAATGATAATGATAGCACAACATATCAAAACTTGTCAGACACGACAAAAGTGGTCATAAGAGGAAGTTCATATCACTACAGGCCTATCTCAAAAACAAGAACAAATACAAATAAAAAATTTAAGGCTTCATCTTAAAAAACTAGAAAAGGAAGAACAAATGAAGATTAAAGTTAGCAGAAGAAATCATCAAAATTAGAGCAGAAATAAATAAAACTGAAAACAAAAAAAAACAATAGAATAAATAAATACCACAAAGAGCTAGTTTTTTAAGAAGGTTAATAAAATTGGCAAATACTTGGTTAGACTCACTAAAGAAAAAGAGAAAGGACACAAATGAACAAAATTAGAGATAAAGGGGGGAAAATTATGACTGACATGGCAAAAATACAAAGGATCATGAATGAATACTATGAAAAAGTATATGACATCAAATTTAATAACCTATAAGAAATGGACCAGTACTTAGAAAAATACAATCTTCTTAGATTAAATCAAGAAGATCTGGAAAATCTGAATACACCAAACAACAGTATAGAAATTGAAACAATCATCAAAAACTTACCAAAAAGTAAAAGTCCAGGACCAGTCGACTTCACCATTGAATTCTACCAAACATTCAAAGAAGATTTAATACCTATTCCCCTCAAACTCTTCCAAAAATTAGAACAGGGGGCAATACTTCCCAACTCATTTTATAAGGCCAATATTACTTTGATACAAAAACCTGGTAAAGATAACACAAAAATAGAAAACTATAAAGCAATATCTCTCATGAACACAGATGCAAAAACCCTAAATAAGATACTAATGAACCTAATACAGCAACATTTTAAAAGTTTATACACCATGATCAAGTGGGTTTCATCCCAGAAGCACAGGGATGGTTCAACATATGTAAATCAATTAATGTGATACAGTACACAACAAATTAAAAAATAAAAATCATATGATCATATTAATAAATGCAGAAAAACCTTGAACAGGATACAGCATTCATTTATCATCAAAACACTTAACAAAACCAGTATAGAAGGAAAGTACCTTAACATAATAAAGGCCATCTATGACAAACCCTCAGCTAACATTATACTTAATGGTGAAAAACTAAAAACCTTCCCTCTAAGATCAAGAACAAGGCAAGACTATCATCACTGTTATTCAATATAACATTGGAGGTCCTCATGAGTGCAATCAGACAAGAGAAAGATATAAAAGGCATCCAAATAGTAAACAAAGAAGTCAAACTGTCATTATTTGCAGATGACATGATTGTCTATATAGAAAACCCTAAAGACTCCACAAGAATACTACTGGTAACAATAAGCAAACACAGTAAAGTCTCTGGATACAAAATTATCATTCGATAATCCATAGTTATACTCTATACTCTAATAATGAAGCATCAGAAAAAGAATTGTAAAAAATAATTTCTTTTGCAATCACAACAAAAAGAATAAAATACCTAGGAATAAATCTAACAAAACATGTGAAGGACCTATATAATGAAAACTACAAGACCCTATTAAAATAAATCAAAGAAGATTCAAAGAAATGGAAATATATTTTGTGTTCTTGGATTGGAAGATTCAACATAGTTAAAATTATCTTATTACCTATTATACAGATTTTATGCAATCCCCATCAAAATCCCATCGACATTTGTTTAAAAAATGAAACAAAAAAATGATCAGATTTGTATGGAAGCACAAAAGACCCCAAATTGCCAAAACCATACTGAGAAAAAAAAAATGAGGCTGGAGACATCACTCTTCCAACTTCAAATTATCCTACAAAACAATAGTAATTAAAATGGCATGGTATTTGCATCAAAACAGACATAAGAACCGGTGGAATAGAATCGAGAGTTCAGAAGTAAACCAAAAAACCCAAAACATACATTGAAAAAAGTAAAGACTCTTCAATAAAGGGTGCTGGGAAAATTGGAAGGCCACCCACAAAAAAATGAAATTCAACTGTTGTCTATCACCACACACCAAAATTAACTCAAAATAAATGAAAGACCTGAATAGAAGTCTGGAATCAATAAAATGCATAGAAGAAAACATCGAAATGAAACTCAAGGACCTTGAACTTAAAGAGGATTTTATGAATTTGACCTCAAAGGCAAGGGAAGAAAAAGCTAAAATAAATAAATGGGACCACATCAAACTAAAAAGCTTCTGCTCAGCAAAAGAAATCTCAACAAGGTAAAGAGACAACCATCCAAATGAGAAAATATATTTGCAAGCAACTCCTCCGATAATAGCCTAATATCCAAAATATACAAAGAACTCATACAACTCAATAACAACAACAAAAAACTCAAAGGATCCAATCAAAAAATGGGCAAAGATCTGAAAAGAAACTTCTCCCTAGAAGACATACAAATGGCCAACAAATATATGTAAAGATGCTCAACACCAGTATCTATTAGGAAAATGCAAATCAAAACCACAATGAGATACCATCTCACACCTGTTAGAATAGCTATAAACAACATGACAAGTAATAACAAATGTTGGAGAGGGTGCAGAGAAAAAGGAACGCCCATACACTGCTGGTGGGACTGCAAATTGGTATGGCCACTATGGAAAACAGAATGGAAGTTCCTCAAAAAACTAAGAATTGAGGTTTTTTTATCCAGTAATCCCTCTACTGAGTATTTACCCCCAAAGACTTGAAAACCCATATTTGAAAAGATATTTGCATACCAATGTTCACAGCAGCATTACTCACAGTGGCCAGGACTTGGAAGCAACCAAAGTGTCCTATGGTAGATGATTGGCTAAAGAAGCTGTGGTACATATGTACAATGGACTATTATTCAGCCATAAGAAGAGATGAAATACTGCCATTTTACACAACATGAATGGACCTCGAGATAATCATGCTTAGCGAAATAAGCCAGACAGAAAAAGTTGAAAATCACATGATACCACTTTTATGTAGGATATAAACCTAAAAGCAACAAATGAACAGGACAAACAGAGCCTCAAGGCCATGGATAGTGGTTACTAGAGGATAGGTAGTAGGTAAGGAGGAAAGAGAAAGATAGGGTTAAAGGAGTTAAATATAGTGGGATAGGGGGAAGGTGAATTTGGTAAAGAGGATCAAATATATAGTAGCTGAAACTGGTCTCTGGGTGGTAATCACACAATAGAATATGTAGATGTCAAATTATAATGTACATCTGAAAATTATATAATTGTATCAACCAATGTTACCCCAGTGAACTTCAAAAAAAACATAAAAATAGAAGAAAAATTTTAAAAGAACAAAATATAATTATTA
Source organism: Macroglossus sobrinus (assembly GCA_004027375.1). NCBI lineage: Eukaryota > Metazoa > Chordata > Mammalia > Chiroptera > Pteropodidae > Macroglossus > Macroglossus sobrinus. The sequence goes on from PVKZ01000392.1 coordinate 239,902, forward strand.
AAATGTCATAACTAAAATTAAGAACTCAGTGTTAAGATTTACAAAAGATTTGAAAAAAATTTAGAGAGAGAATTAGTGAAATAGAAGAAGATCAGATGAAAAATATTCAGAAGAAATCATAAAATACAAGGATGGAAAACAGACAAGAGGATAAGAAACATAGGGGAAACAGTTACAAGTGCTAACATACATAATGCTTTTGAACTTTCTAAAAAGCCTCAATTTACAGATTCAAGAATTTCAAGGAAAATCTAAGCCAGAAAAATAAAAATAAATTTACATCTAAAAATATCACAGTAAAACTGGCAGCAGGATTGGGCTAGGGTGGGAGTAGGGAGAATAAACAGCGAGAAAATCATAAAGTCAGAAAGATTACTTACAAAAGAATAACAAAGCCTAAAGTTAATGAGATAATATCTTCAATGTACTGAATTCCATTTTACTGCAAATAATGTACTTCTAAAATGACAGTGAATTAAATATATCTTCAGATAAACAAAAACTGAAATAATTCATCACTAGCAGAAATGACCTACAGGGAAAACTAAAGGATATTCTTCAGGTAGAAGAAAACTTATCCCAGATAGCAAGTTTGAGATGCAGAAGTAATAACAATGATAAATATGTAGATTAATCAAAAAAAATATTGACCATATACTATTATTTCATAAGATTTATATTGTAGGCAGAATTAAAGTTACATAACAGGAAGAGATGAAAATGAATTAAAATGTTCTAATGTCCTTGCATTACCCAGGAAAAAGGTAAAAATACTAAGTAATTTTCAACTCCAATGAATTGTAGAATGCAGGCTGTGATCTCAGGACCAACTGCTAAAAGCTTCAGAAGAGTGCATATATTCCAAACTACCAAAAATTGAAATAATGATTTTGATCCAAAAAGTTTTTAAAAAGAGTGATAAGAAAATATAGAATAAGAAAGTAGAAATTGTATAGTTATGGAGTTATGTTTAAATGCAAAAATATCATATTCAATATAAAAGAATAGAAAATAATAGTGAAATAGCAATACTAATATTAAAGTAGATTTTAAGGTAAAAAAATTACTAGATAGGAAAGGAAGCACCTCAAAATGATAAAAGATTTGATTTGCCTAGAGTATATAACAATTCTAAATAAAATAAAGAGAAATATAATAAAGAGAAATAAAGAGAAAAAATGTAATAATTTCAACAAATAAATATGGTAGATTGATTTATTAATCTCAAACTTTTACTTGTCTATAGCAATATAGTATACATCTACATTCTTGCCTTTGCCACATTGTAGACTGGGCCTTGTGATTTGCTTTGGTATTAGTAGATATGACACAAGAAAAGACTTGGACAGTTGGGTTTTTCCTTCTGCATTTTTGCCATTAGCATGCTAAGAATATGCCCTCAGTTAGCTTGCTATTTCCAGAAAAATGAAAAACATGACCAAAATACTTGAGCCCAGCTCATGGTATCAACCCATCAGAGTCCAGTATAGATAAGCGTTTCAATTGTCAGAGGCCACAGAGTTTTGTTGTGGTTGTTAAAAAGCACTATTATTGCAATGGCTGATTAATATAACACACGAAAAAGGTTTTGTAAAATTGAACATTTTGTTATAATAAAAACTCAGCACACTAAAGTAGAAGGAAACATAATTTAATAAAGAATATCTATAAACACCTAGAGCTAACAGTGTACTTAATGACATGGTTGGATATGTAGAAAGTCCAAAACTATCTATAGAAAAATTTTTAGAATCAATAATGAGTTTAGGAGTGATATCAGAAGCATGGTGGAGTGAGAGATGTCCCTAGATCTCTTCCCTTGAAATAACAATAAGCAAAACATCAAAAACTCTATAAATAACACCCAACCTACACACAAGCACATGAGCGAGTGATCTGTGCATATGACTTTCCAGAAGTCAGAACTGGGGGTGTCAGCAATGGATTGGGAGAAACAAAGATGCTACCTCTCACAACTGGAGCTTCCTGCAGAAGAAGGGTGCAGCAGGTTCCTAAACAGACCTACCTGAAAGATCTGTGAGCTCTGAGTAGAGGCAGAGCCTAGGAATTAGGGCAGAATGCAAAGGGGAGATGGCAGAGAAGCAACAGTTTATTATTACCAACTGAAGTTGAAAAACATGAAGCTGAACTACAACTACCTCCATCCTCCAATCCAAAGGCCAGCCACCTCACCCCTCACCCCCCACCACGCCATGTCCTCCAAGAACAAACACCATGGAATGGAGCCCCAGGTGTATTTGAGCAAATGCTACCAAACTATCACTAACACAGACAGGGACTGAGACTGAGGATAGCTATCATGATTGAATATTTACAAGAAAAAAAAGAGGTAAGGAACTGGGCAAAATGGCATAGATGATAGAATCTTCCATTTATTGCCTCTTGTGACCACATCAAAGTCAAGACAGAAACACAGAGCAAATAAGAAGCAGAGTCACTAGTGGGTCTAGATGAACAAAAACCCTATAATTAGGAAAAAAGATAAGGTATCGCCCTACAACAGCTGGATATTGGAGGCAGCGAAGATGTGAGGCTCCTCCAATCCCAGTGGCTGAGTGGAACATAGGTTGTTGTCACAGGCAGGTGCAGACACCTTTTAAAGGGGACACTTTCGGGGGCTGATATTCGCGGTGACTGACCTGCTCACTCAGAGTACCACCTTCAGGTCAGCTGCACAGGGGGCACCAAAGACTTACAGGGGGACACTGAGTGGTCAGAGTGAGAGCCAGAGGCTAGGATCTCTCCTGAACAGAAATGCCAACAGTATCCATTATTCTTCTACTAAAACCATCCCTTTCCCAGTGTGGGGATTCACCACCACCATAACTGAGACATCATTAAACTGCATAACAGATGCCACTCTGCCCACTGTGTCCTTCTTAACACATTACATCAGAAGGCACATAATGTGATATCAATTCTGATCAGTGGGTTCAAGTAGTAACAGTCTGACTCATCCATTGTCAAGCTTCCCATTCACTTTTTACCAAAGGGTATCTATCTATTGGTGATCTCTGCCTAAATCACTTATTTTCTTAGGGCTTGAAAAATGATGGGTTTCTAATTCTATTATTCACTCATTTTTATTAGTTGGATTATCCTGTAAACAAACTTTGCTTTATCAACTATTGGTCATATAGGAAAGGCAAGATATATCAGGCCAGTTTTCAGAATATAGACTTGGTGCGCTAGTTATCAAAAATGGTGGCTAGTCTTAAATCATTTTTTGAGTATCATTATGAATTCATAGGTTTTTATATACTTAATATGTGTTTCAATCAATTTTTGGCTCCTATATCCTTTTTTAATCAAGACTTTTTAATGAAAATTTTTAAATATAAAGACAATCTGAAAGAATTTTATAATGAACACCTGTATATTCACCTACTAGATTCTACTGTTAACATTTCAGTATTCTTACTTTGTCACACGTTTCTGTCTATCCATTCTTATATTAATCCATTAATCCTTATTATTTTTCTGATCATTTTCAAAATATGTTGCAGACATCGGTATACTTCACTTTCAATACTTCATTGTGGATATTATTAACTAGATTTTAATATTTATTTACAGCTATTTCCAATGTTCTTTAAACATTAGTTCATAATACTTCAGACATAAATTCTGCCCTAGACCTGGAACCAACCATTCTTCCTAGGAGCCCTGATTCTGTTTAATGCTTATGACAGATAGCTTCTGTTGTGCAACTATCCATTATAACAAATAGTGGCTAAAAAACCTCTTTTTTAGCTCATGATTCTGGGTATTGTCTGGAACAGCTCATATTACTTCTGCTGAATCCTCTAATATGTCTGTGAAATGCAATACAGGTAGGCTAGGTTTGTGATCTATTCAGTTATACAGGGCCCCACATTCTAAAGGACCTCACCCGACAGCTCTTCTGTTGCTAATTTCCAAATAGCAACAGAAGAGCTGTAGTGCTCTTCTGTTGCTATTTGGAAATTCTTAATACTTTTGAACAAGTGGCCCTACATTTCACTTTGCTCTAACCCTACCATTTGCATAGCTGGTATTGCTACATGACTGGTCCTTGGTAGGCTATTGGCTAAGTCATTAAGAGCAAATAGGCCAGGTTTCTCTCATTATTTAGTCATTTAACCTGGGCTTCTTCACATGGTAGTGATCAGAGTTCCCAGGAACAGCAAGAAAGTAAGTATCAAGGAGATAATGCTTTCAAGCTGCTGCTAACATTACATTTGCTGATGCTTCATTGGCCAAAGCAAGCCACATGGCCAAGTATAGACTCAGAGAATGAAGGAAATAAGCATGTGAATTCAAGACTTGTTGTGACCATTATTGAGAACAATTTATCACAGGAGTAAATAATATTTAAAGATAATAGTCTGCTTTCTTAGGGTGCTCATTGCTTCTGGGTTGTCATTGATTCTAAAATTTCTAAGTGGAAAAACTAAGTGGTATGTAGTTTTTGAAAAGTAGATAATAGTGAGTTTATACTTTATTTTCATTTAAATACAATGTTACTAAACTTTTCATTCTTTGATTTTATACTTGCAGCTTTGTTGTTGTAAGCTGAAAATCTTGATTTCTAACAATATTAGCAAATAGTTCATTATTTGTTTTAACTTAACAATTTAGAAACACTTGTTTCAAAACCATATCATTGTTGCTAATGATGGTAAAATTACTGTATGAAGTTTACAATTTCTTTATAGTTTCAATTGTCCTTTCAATATATTTCATTAAAGATGTTCAATCAAAACATTGTATTCTAAAATTATTTGAAATTATTGTGTTGTTTATATAAATATATCATTAACTCAAAATGCAATTGAATCACTTAGTTCAATTTGCTTTCAAGATTTAGGAAATGCTTTTTATTTGTGATTTATGTAGATTTTTAATTGAAAATTTAATAAAATATTTATAGATTTGCATGCAGTTATAAGAAATAATAACAGAGAGATCATGCATACACTTAGTTTTCTCCACTGGTAAGCCCATATAAAGTTATAATCAGAATATCAACATTTATACAATCGAAGAATCACATTCAGATTCTCCCAGATTTATTTATACTTGTGTGTGTGTGTGTGTGTATTTAGCTCTAAATAATTTTATTACAGTCAACATATTGAACAGTTTCATCACTACAAGGACCTTTCTCTTGATTTACATTTATATTTTAAATGTGGAAGATAATTACATGATTCAGCAGTGAGAACTGTATATTAAGATATCATCAGAGAAGTCGGGCTGCCATCCATAATCCTCTTAACTCTATTTCTTCCCTTCCCTTTCATTATGGATAATTTAAAAAATTAGTCATTGCTTTATTCTTCCATTGATTCTTTTTGAAAATGTAAGCAAATACATATATCTAATCATATTTTATATTCTTTCATGTAAAAATGTATAAGAAATGTAGTTTCCCTTCCACTTGTCTTTTCTCCTTAACAATTATATTTGTCAGGATAGGCTAGGGTCTTCCTGTGTTAAAACAATATTGAAATCTCAGTGGTTTGAAACCCAAAAATCCATTTTTTATCTCATAGACCATGTCCTTCTCAATGTTCTACTGTCATTGTTGTTCTTTTTCTGTCTTGAGTCAAGGGAGCAGCTATACCTGGTACATTGCCAGTCACAGCGGCAGAAGAAAGAAGATGTGGCAGCCCTCACTGGCTTTTAAGGGACTCACCACACTTTCACACTTTATTTTATAATTTATCAAAAAATATGATGGCCATAACTAATTTCAAGTGTTCAGGGAAGTGCAATTTTATTATATGTTTGTGAAGAAAGAAAGCCAGCACATCTGAACAGCAATAATAACTATCATAGTCCTCTTTTCTTGGCTCTAAATATTTGGTTTGATTCTTTCCTGCAGACAAAATACACTTATCTAAGCTGGAGATGCTAACCCTTTTCTGGCATTAGTCTCCAAGTTTAGACCCTTTGGATGGTGAGTGGCAGCCACTACAACAGGGTGGGGGGTCAGGTGTATAGATAATTACATTGGATCCAGATGTGGCTTTTGTCATTTCATTTATATTTTAATTTATTTTAAAAATTTAAGGTTTAATGGAACATTTTCAGCACCCCAGAAGGTTTCCTTGGGCCTATTCCCAGGCAATATCCCTACCACAGAGATAGCTACTATTCTACGATAGATTAGCTTGCCTATTCTTGAACTTTATATAAATAGAATCACACAGGATATCATCTTTTATGTTTCACACAACATGGTACTCTGTGAGATTCATGATCCATGTTGTTATGTAGTATGGATTTATTCTTTTATACTGTTGATTATTATTCTATTATATAAATACTGCAATTTATTTATTCATTATATTTTTGATGGACATTGCACTATTTCTTATTTTGAATTATCATGGATAAAGATGCTGTGAACATCTTTGTACATATGTTTTGATGATTATATGCACTCTTGGAATTTTTATCTAGGAATGAAATTGCTGGGTTTTAGGATAGGAATATATTTTGTTTTAAGTAATTTATATTTATATTTAGCTATTAAACAGTTTTCTAAAGTAATTGTATCTGTTTACATTTAATATATTTTCCTTTATCTAGAGACTTATGAATGAAAAAGACAAGTTACTGACCCTCTACATTTTCCCCATACATCCTACATATACTGACAGAGTAAGAGCATCACAGTGGAAATTCCTATTTGGAAAGTGGAGAATTGGGAATAACACAGCAGTCTCGGCAACAATATGAGATCCCAATGGGCAGCTGTTGTGAAGACACTCTACCCTGGGGATATGTCTTAACTAGGACTGCTCTGCTCTGTGCAGGTGCTACCGAGGCTATTGTTTTTATGACTCTTGCGTCCATCCTCTGAAAGACACTTCTCTTCCCATTTTGGTCTTTGATCTGACTGTTTTACCACTCCATAGCATGGATCACTATTCTTCTAGCTTCTACTCAGTTTCTAAACCTTCTACTGCTGGGTCTTAAAGAATACCACTTTTTTTTTTTTTTTTTTTTTTTTTTTTTTACTTTTACAAGTTTTATGCATCTGTCAGCATACTGTGTTAAACTGCTGCAACAAAATGAATTATTTGCTGTGGCTTTATACAACAAAGGTCTATGTCTTGTTTATGTTACATGCTCTTTGCCAGTCAGCTAAGAGCTCTCTTTTGTGTCATTTTCATCCTGATTTTGAGATTCGAGCTAAAGGAGCAGCCATTATTTGAAAATTGTGTAACCTCATTTAGAAGGAAAAGGAAGATGTTTTCAGAATAAAACAATAACTTTTTAAACTCTTTTCAGAATAAAACAATAACTTTTGCTGATTCTTTAACATAGATGTACCTTTAATTCTATGATTCATTTTTTATTTTTTTTGAAATTTCTTGTTTCAGATTATTATTACAGCATGCTCTTCTTTATTTCAACAATTGCCCCTTTGCCCCAAATAATTTTTTTGCCTTTGCAAACAAGTCATTTTTACTTAACAGTAAAGTCCTTTCCATGGATGTAACTGCTTTTTTCTTCCAACTTTTTTGGTTGAGATTTATTAGTCACAGTGTATCTTGTGGGGTTATAATTTTTCTCTTTCTTTTTCTTTTTTTTTTTTTTTGGCTTGTTTCTTCAAGGGCAGGCCAGTTATACTGAGCTGTAGTCACATCATAGTTTCCCAGTTACTCTCGACCTCCTGGTTCCATATGCTCTCCCCTTACAGGTTGGTGTCTTCCAGATCTGTATCCTTAGCCTTCTGCTTTCTTCATTCTTTGGACAGCTTATTCTACATCCAGGACTTCAACTGTTTCCCAAATCTGGCAAGAACTCCAATAACTTTATCTCTAATCAGAAGCGTCTTCCCAAGCCCATGTGTGTGTTTCATGAGGTCTTCCAGATGTTCTGTCCAGAATAGTTTGAGGATAATGCAAATTTAACATTTCATTCTCCTCTTAATCTGCTCTTGCTACTGTCTTACCTTCATTTTGATCACCACCATCCTTCAAGTCACTCAAGCTCAAAACTCTGAAAATTCTCTAAAATCCTTTGAATTCTTCTTTATTATGTCTAGCCGGTTTCTAAGTCCTGTCAATTTGTTCCTTTGTGTCTCCCAAATGTACTAGCTCCTTTCTGTTCCCATGCTGGCACCACACTGGATCACTCTTTACCTTCCTAGGGACCCAGAAATCAGCTCTCCATTTGATTTTCCTTTCCTTACTCTCTCTCTCTCTGATCTAATTTCTAATATCTAAAATTCTGATTAAGAAACCCATGCATAAAACCTTGTTAGTCTGATATTCAAGGGTTTTCTGAATCTGGTGCTTACCTGCATTTGAAATATATATTTTGGAAGCCACCTTGTTCATAAAACCTTTCTTGATAACATTCATCAATAGATAAAAATTACTCTATCACTTTTTAAAAATATGTTTTGAATTTTAGATTAGTTTTGTACTTCTAGAAAAGTTGCTAAGATAGTACAGAGAGTTCCCATATGCCCCTTACCCAGTCTTCTCTATTATTAACAATTTATATTAGTGTAATGCACTTGTCACAATTAGTAAACCAATACTGATACATTATAACTAAAGTTTATACTTTACTCAGATTTCTTAGTAATCCCTAATGTCCTTTTCTGACCCATGATCCCATTTAGGATGCCACATTATATTTGGTCATTATGTCTTCTTAGATTCTGTGACAGTTCATTTTTTCCCCTCAAAGTTAAAAAGAAAAATTTTTAGGTGTTTCTGTGAGGGTGGTTTTGAATGCAATTAATATTTAAACCACTAGACTAAGTAAAGCAGATTGCCCTCCACAATGTGGCTAGACCTAATTCAGTCAGTTGAAGGCTTGAATAGACCAAAAAGCTGACCCTCTCTCAAGTAAAAAATAATTTTTCTTGCCTGTTGGCCTTTGAACTAAGATATCGACTCTTCCTTGTTCTACACCAATCTGCTGGACTTTAGACTTGAACTGGGACATTCATCAGCTTTTCAAAATCAATCATATATGTATATGATTGTATGTAATCAATCATATATGTGTATATATATATGTAAATATATACACACACACACATCTGTGTGTGTGTCTGTGTGTGTGTGTGTGTGTGTGTGTGTGTGTGTGTGTGTGTATTTAGGCTGCTATAACAAAAAGACTGGACTGGCTGACTTATAAATAACAGAAATTTATTTCTTACACCCACATGTGCATTTAATAGGCAAATTAAGAATAGAAATTAATAGATCTATGATTTAAATAATGAGTTTGTATTCTCTTTTCCTTGTCTAGGGACTGAGGTGGCATATGCATCATATTATAATGATAGTATAATGAGATTCAGGTGAGTTGAAGGTTGTTGGGGTCTTCATTGCACAGGTGTGAGTGACTGGCTTAAACTGGCACCTAAATCTCTGCCTTCTGGTTTCTTTGTGTGAGTTAAAAAATGCCTTCTGGCTTGCCTAATAGTGGGCAAATTAGGGCAGACCTTTTCTAAGATGGGATGACCTCTGTGTCTTTGCAGGCAGACCCAGGAATCCCCTAACTAACTTTCCTGCCTACCTCTTTTTCTAAAAGCCATGAACCTACTTATTATTAGTATGGATGTTGAGGGAGGGAGGTCTCTTTTTCCCTATCTGCTTCCTGCTGAGAATGGCTTTAGTCCCTGCCTACTGGGGTTTCATGGAGCTCTTTCTCTTTCTTCCTTCAGTCAGGGTGGGGTCTTAGGTTTCCTGCTAAAGTGTCACCTCAGTCCCTAGACAAGGAAAAAAAATACAAACTCATTATTTAAATCATACATCTATTAATTTCTATTATTGATTTGCCTATTAAATGAGTAAAGGGAAACAGACTTGGTTAATATATTTCTTATAGCGTAAAAAGAAAGGCCTTTGGCTTAAAGTCTCCTTCCCCTCAGACTCTAAGGGCTCTGCCTGGTTTACCATCATTTCTGCTTAACAATGGTTTATGACCCTTATGGATAGCCAGAGGATCTGAGTCACCAGGTCAATTATCAGGATTTGAGAGAGAGGGCCTTTTTCCAAAGAAAGGAGGGAAGAAAACTTAACAAGGTTTACTAAAAAGATTAACTCTGCAAGAGATGTCCTATTTCATTCCCTGCTAAAAGATTAACAATTTTGCAAGTGATATCCAATCTCACTCTTTCTCCTCCAATAACGGTAAAGTATATTTAATTCATTTTCATTCATTTTAAACATATATTCTCAAAGGGGGAAAATATTTCTTGGGGTAAGGAATATATTAGATAATGCAATGGATTGTAGCCCTCCATATCTAAACATTACCTAATGAAATCTTATTCCTTAGTATTAAAAAAATAATAAATAAACAGCAGTTAATAGCAACATGAGAAAATAGTTTTCTGGAATTTAGGATTGTAGACACTGTGCAGTTTTGTATAATTATCTAGTGAAGAAATGTTGAAAAGATTTACCCTTGGTGCACTGTATTGGGAAAGGTTTCAGCACTCTGTCAAGGTCAAGAGAAGGAATGATATGACCAATTCGAGATTCGATTAAACATGGCAAAGTGAGAGAAGTCCTCAGATTTCTCCACGATGAGGCATGCACTACAGAAAATATTGAAAGGGGTCAGTTCACTTAAAAAAATGACATAATTAGGAGTATGGTGACTAGCAGGCTGATTAAAGCAGAGAAGTGCAACCCATAGTAGGAACAGGACATTATAAGCTTAAAATAAGAAGAGGTTTGCTATAGCAAGATGGTAATGAATGTTCAGCAAATTGAGATAACAAAGACTGAAAAGGAGAGGATTCGAAGATTCAAATTAACAAAAGGTAATGGAGATAAAGTATGTACATATATATAATTATCCTTTATATATTTGTAATGGTAACCACAGGCTAAAGATTCAGAACCGAAGTATATAACATAAAAAAGAAGGACCAGAGGAAAACCCACAAAAGTCAATCAAAATAAAGAAAACAGACACAAGGACAAGGAAGCAATGGAAACACTGAGCTATCAGAAAGCAAAAGATAAAATGGCTATAAGACTTCTTATTTCAATAATCACCTTAAATGTAAATGGACTGAAGTCACAAATAGAAAGGTACAGAGTTGCAGAATGAATCAAAAAAACAAAACCCAACCATATGCTGCCTCAAAAGCAAAGGAAGTAAAGCTAAAATAAATGAATGGTACTACATCAAACTAAAAAGCTTGTGCTCCACAAAAGAAATCATCAACAAGGTAAAGAGAGAACCATGCAAATGAAAAAATACATTTGCAAGCAACATCTTTGATAAGGGCCTAATATCCAAAATATACAAAGAACTCATATGACTCAGTAAGAGCAAAAAACAAATGATCCAATCAAAAAAAATGGGCAGAGGACCTGAACAGACACTTCTCCCTAGAGAATATACAAATGGCCAACAAATATATGAAAGATGCGCAACATTGCTAGCAATTAGGGAAATGGAAATCCAAATCACAATGAGATATTATCTCACACCTGTTAGAATAGCTATAATCAAAAGGACAAATAATAACAGATGTTGGAGAGGATGCAGAGAAAAAGGAAGCCTCATGCACTGCTGGTGGGACTGGAAATCAGTATAGCCACTATGGAAAACAGTATGGAGGTTCCTCAAAAAACAAAGAATAGACCTACCATATAATCCAGCAATTCCTCTACTGGGTATTTACCTCAAAGACTTGAAAACTCATATCCATAAAGATATTTACACACCGATTTTTGTAGCAGCATTATTCACAGTAGCTGGGACATGGAAGCAACTGGTGTTGTACAACAGATGTTTGGCTAAAGAAGTTGTGGTACATATATAGAATGGAATATTATCAGCCGTAAGAAGAAATGAAATACTGTCATTTGCAACAACATGGATGGACCATGAAATAATCAAACTAAGCGAAATAAGCCAGACAGAAAAAGTTGAAAATCACATGTTATCACTTATATATAGGGATATAAACATAAAAGCAAAAGCAGAAAAATAAAATAATAAAAATAAATAAATAAAAGTCTTTGTACACAAAAAAGAGAAAAAAGATATAATCAATTCTTGAGAACCTCAGGATTAAGGTATTTTGGTGATGAGGCCACACATTTGCCATTAATGATACATATATGGTGATAGAAATGGTGGCTCTTGAGTAATGATAATGGAGACAACACAGTGTTCAGAGATCAAATGTGTTTGGGCCTAAGGTGTTTGTAGACCTCAGAACACGAACACTGAAATTTCTCAGTGATAAAACAGGTTTTAGCTGGAAGGCTTAGATGTCTAAATTCACAGTGAGTGAGGAAGTGACCAGGAGGTCTTCAGCACAGAATTAGGGTTAAGTGGCCAGACCTCAAAGATAGAGAAGGTTAAGTCTGTTGAAGAAGAGAAAGTAACAGTGCAAAGATGGTAGAATGTGACTCTGCTCAAGCACGGATATAAAGAGAATATTCTTTGAAGAGGGTGAAGATGAAAAAATGTTTATTAGAATGGAATGAGAGATTTCACAAGATGATGGGGAAAGGATGACACAGATCAGAGTTAGAAAAAATTATGGGAGAAGACAATAGTAAGTGAGAAGTTACACAGTAAGAAAGGTTTGCACTCTGGGCCAAAAGTGGGACTGATGCAGAGTAGACGTAGAGGAACACACGTCTTTTCTCAGAGTCTGGAATAAGGATTTGCTTCCCGTGGAGCTGGCATTTGAGCCTCACACAGCAAAGGATAAAAGTAATCTCAGTCTGAGAGGATTCCAGTCTGTGGACCTGAATGTCATATTGTCTAAGAGACTGTTCATCATATATACTTCTATGAAAATGTTGGTCATGAGACCATATTTTCTGGTTCTGTGGTACAGAATATAATTAGAGGTGATTTTTACAGTAACAGAATCCTTTTCTTGAGTGTCCCTCAGCTCTCTCTCTTTTTTTTTCCTTATAACAAGATGCCAGACCAGCATGCTTGTCTTCTTTGATGTCAATAAGGTCACCCTTTTATACTCTTGTGACCCTTAAATTCTCTATAGACCCTGCAGCGATTCCACTCATCACAGCTACTGTATCCAGAAGGGCCCCTTCTAGCCTCTTTTTGGTCTCCACCCACATGATCTTCATTGTTCATTTGTAGTCTCTTCTACACTCCAACCTTTGCCTTCTAGGGTAATTACACTTTTTTGTTGTTGCTAAGCTATAAAACAGGACAGATTGCTTTAGTTTTCTGGCATCACCCTCTGAGGATTCTATACACAAAGCTCTCTATTCCTTGGGCAAAAGTTCACCAGGCAAATGCATAGGGAAATATTCTAATGAAAGGATGCTATTAGAGGAAAGTCTCCTATGGACAGTTTTTATGGGGAAGAGAGTCCACAACAAAAGAAATATAGTAAAGTGCTAGAAACTGCTCAGGGGAAACACATCAATAGAGAATGAGGGTTATAATGAGGGTTTCAGCCTCTCAGAAATTAGATATTCTTTCTGAAGCAGAGTTAATCAGATCACTGGAGACAGACTGATAATAACTAAAACCACCAAAACTAGGTGTAAAATATGCCACCATAGTCAGGACACTGAAAAGTTCTTATATACCTTTAAAATGTCTTCTTTGTAGTTAGCATCTCCCCCAACACTTAACCCCTGAGAACTACTAATCTCTTCTCTATCCCTACAGTTTTGCCTTTCTTTTTCAAAGTGCCATATAAACAGAAGCATGCAGTATGCAGCCTTTTGAGTCTGGGCTTCTTTTACTTAGCAATATGTATTTAAGATTCATCAATGTTGTTGAGTAAATTTTTTTTCTGAATAATATACCATTGCATGGATGTACTTCATTTGTTTAACCATTTTCCAGTTGCAGGATTGAATGAAAGTAATTGCATCTTTTGGCAAACAATCTGTCACACATATTAATTGACTCAAAATAAACAGTTTTGTATCACTCATACAACAAATTCAAACCAACATGGATAGAATAATATAATCATTCCCTATATAATCTTCACTTTGCTTCAACAGTTATCAAGATTTGTTCTCATCTGCTAACATAAAAATAAAATGAGAGGCAATCTTTTAAAGTGAGAGTCTATAAGAATTTATTTAACATCAATAAAAATAGCTATTCAGGATGAACTGATTCAGGCAGAAGCCTAAATAGTGTTCCAGTTTGGAAACAAAGGCAATGGGTATTCATGAGAAAAAGAAGAGGATGCTATCTGAATAAGTAGAAGGAAAGCATTTCTACTGATGCAGGTAACATAATATAGTGACATTAATTTTATAAAATATTTTTAATTTTCAGTCCAGTAGTCAGCAGTGCTTTTTTGTTTTTCAGTCCAGTAGTGCTTTTTTATTTTCCTTGCAAATGGTTCTTTGAGACACAATGTTGTTTTAGCTCAATCCAAAGGTTACTGTACCCAGTTTAACAGTCCAAAGTATAAAGCATTGGACATGGAAGGCAGTTCCTCTGACATGGCAATTCCTACTCCATTTTAAAGTGACTTCATTTATATTATTTTTAACACATCTATTTTTTTTTCTTTTTTTCTTTGCTGACATATTTTAAACAAAACCCTAGATGAGCCTAGTGAACTATGTAGGGATTATTCATTTTGCATCTCCAAAAGTTATGAATGTTTTTCAAATAACCTCCGTGAAAGAACAAGCCTTTTCTTTAAAGAGCCAGATAGTAACTATTTTTGACTTTGTGAGCTCTACATACAGCCTTTGTTGTGAACATTCAACTTCTACTGTAATGGAGAGAAAGTAGCCTTAGATGATACATAAATGAAGGAGTATGACTGTGTTCTACTAAAAATGTCTTTGCACTGTTTAATGATTCTGAAACTAATTCTGACCTGTGAGAGTTTTTTCCACACCATGAAGCAATTCTACAACACTAGCTGAGTGTCTTACTATTTCCTTAATTCTAACATTATTTATGCAGAAATAGCATTGGATTTTACAGGTTAAAGGTCTCATTCCACAAGACCATCCTCCCCTTCAGATGCCAATTACAAGTCCAATTTTGCTACCTGTGCCTTTGACCAAGTGCCTATAGATTGGAGGTTGCAATGACACGCTCCTTGGGTTTGATTAATTTGCTAGAGTGGCTCATAAAATTCAGGAAACAATTTTACTCACTAGATTACTGGTTTATTATAAAAGGATATAACTCAGAAACAGTCACATGGAAGAGATACATAGGGGCAAGGCACATATCTGAATGTGCCACTCTCTTCAAATCTGCAGTTATTCACCAATTGTAAGCTCTCAGATTCTTGTCCTTTTAAGTTTTCATGGAGGCTTCTTTACATAGGTATGATTGATTAAATCATAGGCCACTGGTGATTGGACTTGATCTCCAGCTCCGTTCTCATTCCTGGAAGTTGGAGATGAAATGGGACTGAAAGTTTCACCCTCCAATCACATGTTTGGTTCCCCTGGAAACCAGCCCCATACTTAGGTGACTTTTTATCACTTTGGAAAAATGGTTTTAGGAGCTCTATGCCAGAAATGGGGAAGAAGACCAAATATATAGTTCTTATAAATCACAAATCACACATTTCTTTTAGCTCAAATAAGTATCCAAACAAGGTTTTGAATTATATCTTTAAGCCATTTAAAAATTCTTCATGATAAAGTTAATTTGTTTATTGAAACCCAAAAAATGGAGGCTGCCTCAGATGCCTAGCCCAAGTCATAAATCTAAACATAAGTTAACCCGTGCTTATAAAAAAAATGCCTCACTGTCAAAAAAACCTAACATACACAAGTCACTATCTTTCAACTCAGGTTTAACTTGCTGAATTTACCTTAGAAAATAAGGCCTGGTAGTCTTGTAAGGAAATTTCTAGTTTCCTGGCCAATCAGACCCTGCTTTCTCTGTCTCTTTACAGTCTTAATATTAGATTGAACTGGGTCCAATTACTCAGTGGTTGTCAGTCAAAAGACAACTCCTAGATGAGTTTGTGAGAAGGAATTTTATTGTGAGCCGGCAAGTAAGGACACACTGGAGGTCATTTTCCAAGGTGGTGTATTCCCAATGAAGGATCAGTTAATATTTATTATAGAAAGTCATGTGTAAGCATCAATGTGAACTTCATTGCATGTGTAGCTGGGGACATTCCTGTGCATGTGCAGGCAACATGCCTATACATACATCGTTTGTTCAAAATGGTGGAAAATTTCCACCCCTGGAAGGTGATTTTAGTATTATAATGAGTATATAATGAGAAAAGTTTATGGGGTTACCACTTTGGCCAGCCTCAGGTGGTTAAAGCCTAATCAGTACCCCTGGTCCTGCAGGTCATCCTGGGCTTGTTTCTGAAAAAGAGCTCTAGCAATTATCACTGTCAAGAATGGCATAGGTATACAAGGGAGTTTAACTAATTAAGTCTCAGACTTTCTGTTAAACTTAGCAAATTACAGACATAGTTATACAAACCTTATAAAATCTAAGATTATCTAAATGGGTTTACAGTTTAATCTAAACATAATTATGAATTCTAAATAAAAGTTAGTCTATTCTAAGCAACATGCTATACTATATAGATAGATGATAGATAGATAGATAGATAGATAGATAGATAGATAGATAGATAGATAGATAGATAGATAGATAGAAAACTCGCTCTTGGTCAAAATCCCTCAGGAACAGTGCACCACTGCTTGTGAAACATTGTATTCTTCCAGTCCAAAGACTGTTCTCTTGAATAAAGAACTTCAAACTCATTCTCATTATTAAATTTTTTTAGCTCTGTCATTTGACACTAACATAATAACTTAATACCCATATTTTCTAGCATATATTATTTCTGCTATTCCCATACTTTCTTCCTTGAAAAATAAATTAGAGAAAATCAATAAGCAGAAAGTAAAACATAAGTCCCTTTTTAACCTAAAAAATAAAAAGCCAAAGTGAGAAGCAGCAAACATTTACTTGAATTAAAAAAATTTCAATTCGCACTGATTGACAGAAACCCAAATATTATTCCGGTAATGGGGTGAAAGCAAGAGGTTTTTATGAGAAAGGGAAGGAAAATAATTACATGAATAGAAGGAAGGAATTTCTATTGGTGGTACTAAGCCAAAATATTTTTCTTTAGGTGCAAATAAACTAAGTTATTCTTTAGATATATATAGTTGTGCTAATTCTAAAGAATGTCCTCTAATTTTTAGTCCTCATAATCAGGGAGTCTGCCTTCCTGTTAGATTTAGAAACAGTTGTTTGGAATACAATGACACTTTAGGACAAGTCGAAAGGTTATTTTGCCCAGTTCAAACATTTCAAAGGTTTGAGGAGTAAAACATGCAAGGCAGTTCCTCTGGGACAGCAGCTCTGACTCCATTTTTCACACTCTCATAATCCTCATAATCAATCAGAAATATTGATTTCATAAATGTTGTCAAATTAACCAACCTTAATTTTTTGGTGTATATGCTTCTGAATGTGGATCTGATGATAGAGATTTATATACTGTGCATATAAATCCACAGTAATATTTTAAATTAATAAGGGATCCATGTTATATTTTATAACTTGCTTGTTTCACTTTTAATATTATAACATAAAAGTCTTTTCAAGCTAGTAAAGATCCACAACTTCTATGGATGATTCTATAATAGGTGTGTTTCATTATTTACTTACAATGTATTTACCTCATGCTTTTGAGATCAGTTGGAGATGAGGATATTAAAAATCCTGATGCAGCTCTCCAATTATACTAAAATTTATTTTACAGAGTTCAGGCTCATTATGGGAAAACAAAAACAAAACAAAGGAAAATCTTTTAATACAGAAAATTACAAGAGCTGCACTTAAACACATTGCTGACACAGTAATAGTCATCAGGTAATCAAGAGCTCAAAGGGGCTGAACTTGCTCTCTTTACTATGCTCAAGATGTACTGTTGTCTTGTGTTGTCTTGTGTGCTTCCAGGGACTTGTCTGTGGTCAGTGTTCTTCATAGGCCTCGATTTGGGTCAACCACAAAACAAAAACTTTGGGGTTCTCAGTTATTAGCAAATACTTTGGGTAGATTGCCCAAGGTTCTATAAACCAGTAAGAAATTTAAACACAAGAAAGGAGGAGTCCACACTGTCCTAAATATTATAACTCACTGGCTCTGAGTTTTAGTCACTGACTTTGACTTTGGTTACTTTACAATGTCTACAATTCTTTGTCTATCTTCCTCTCAAAATATGGAGCTCTGTTCTCTCCTTTAGCATGAGTGGGTCTTAGAGATTTAGTTCTAACAAAAGAAATGTGGCAGACATAGCAGGAGGTATCTTCTGAAACTTGTCATAAATGGCATCAAGACTTTCTCCTTGCTCTCCTGAATCACCCACTCTGGGGGACACCAGATGCCATGTCATGAGATAACCCCTGCAGAGAGGTCTCTGTGGTAGTGAGGAATTAAAGCCTCCTGCCAATAGAGGTGTGAGTGAGTGAGCCATTTTGAAGGCAGGTCTTCCAGCCCCACCCAAGCCTTCATATCACTGGTCACCATCTTGACTGCACTGTCAGAAGAGTTCTTGAGCCATAAATTCCCAGTTAAGTGCTCTCAGATTCTGTACCCTGTGAGATAGCAAATGTTTATTGTTTTAAGCCACTAAATTTTGGAGTAATTTGTTACATTGCAATTGATAATTAATGCACTAATGAAGAAGTATTTTTCAGGGGGAAATGTGAAAAAACAGGGTGGATCTGCACTGAAGGGATTAGGCTAGAGTCCAAGAAAAGAAGAAAATGGAAAGTGAGATTTTACTGACAGAACGTCTCAAGAACACCACCATCACTGAGTCAATTTCTAAGTCAGCATTTCCCCTGAACCACTTAGTTCTTTAGACTGCATTTTCTTTATAATCCAAAGATGATTAGATCTCAGTACCAGTAGACTAATGATAATAACAGTAACTCTCACTTAACTAAGTACTTACTTTATGCAGCCTTATTCTAGGCACATTATTGATATAACTTTATTTAATCTTTCCACAACCCTTGAAGTATGTTTTATAGGTATGAAAACTGAGATGAAGAGAGAAGTTAACTAATTTCTTCCACATCACAGGTCTAGTATCAGTAGGTCTCAAGTCCAGGAAGGCAGACTCCAGAGACCTCATACAACCACAACTCTGATGAGTAAAGATGAGACAGCTCTTGGAGTTCTAGAGGTGCCCTCTATGGAATATGAGACCTGAGTTCAGGCGTATGGGCTGAAGAGGTAAAACAGAGTCAAATTCCTTACAACCTTAAATGCTAGTCTGACAAGTTCAGCCTTTATTCCATAGGCAACTATTTTTTTCAATAAGAATCTTTCACATTTCTTTTTCAAATTTTGAAGGCTCTTAATCATACTATGTATGAGGTACAAGAGGGAGTAATCAAGACACACTTTAGAGAGAAAGGATTTGTTTTTTATTGCAAAGGAGTTATTTAGTTCATATTGATATGTGGGTTCAGAGCAGGAAAGTTAAGAAGGTATACTCACAAGGGGAAAATAAAATGATGTGGGAATAAAGGAAGAGAAAAAAGAGGGAATAAATTTCAGAAATAAACAAAGACTCAAACTTAAGGTTAATATGACATTTAGATGCCAAAAGAGTCTTGGCTCATGTTTTCAGATTAACCTTAACTCTGAACTTAATCTCCACTTACATAGTCATCAAACTTCTAAATTAATATTTCTAAAATAGAACCCTGATTTTTCTTCCCTTTCTTTGATTTTCTTTTTCTTCAGGCTTCTCTCTTTCAGTAAACACAAACTTTATTCATCTATCTATGCATTCCTGAGTATCCTTACCTTCTTTCCCTCTCTTACCACATATCTAATCTTTCAGCAAAGCCTATTGGCTCCACTTTTAAAGTACAGCATGAACCTAATCTTGTCTGTCTCCCTGCAAGAACCCCCATCTTGGTCCAGATCCCCATTATTCTTTACTGGCTTGTTGTGGTAAGTCATAACTTGTTTCCTGGTTTCTACTGTTATCCCTATAGTCCATTTTCCCCACTGGAGTTGGAGTGACCTTTTTAAAACAAAGGTCAGATTATGTCCTCTCTGTTCAAAATCCTCCCAAGGCAACTCAGCTTTATCAGAATAAAATTTAAGTGGCTTTTTCTTTCCCTCAAGGCCTTATATAAATCTATCCATTAGCTACCTACTCTCAGCCACTTTCCTCATTGATCTCTGTGCTCCAGATTTTATGTCCTTTCTATTCTTCAAGCATGTCAACCCTGCTCTGTCCTGGGGTTCTTGACATGTGTCACTCCCTCTGCTTCAAAGGCTGTTCCATAGCTGCAAAGCTTGCTCCTCCACTTCATTCAGATCTCTGCTCCAAGTTACCTCCTTAGAGGAGCCTTCCCTGATTACTACAGCCTCAATTCCCTTTTCTGTCTTCAACAGGCCTTTTGCCCAACCTCGTGTTATCTCCCTAAATATATTACAGATAGACTGTTCATTGGTCTATTATCCTTCTTGCTTGTTGTTAGTCACATGAGAGCAAGAATTTTGCCTATTATCTCACTGTTGTTCCCTCATGCCTCAGCTGGTATCTGGAATTTAGAAGGCACTTAACAAAACTTGTTTGAATAAATAAATTAATAAATGTCACCATTTTCTACTGTGAACCATAATAAATATAATGATGCAAGAAAATGACATCACATAATAGGTCAGTATAATAACTATTAATTCCCTGACCGATGTTGTAAAATAGAAATTTCTGTATAACAAACTAATGCTGCTATATGTCATTCATCACAACTCATAATAATCAACTCAGTAAGCTATGGAATGTATATTGTACATCTAATTGAATGTTTGCAAACCATGCATGTAATGACACAAATTACAGTTTGTGGGCTGTAGTTAATGAAGAAAAGTCTAATATAAACTAAAGACAAGTTAGCCAATGATGCATTATCTACATTAGCAGATTTGCACACCATTATGAGGAATGAGATAATATCAAAGGAATTTTTTTCTGGCCAGGGATGTAGTATTTTTTTGCAGTCATTCTTTCTATTAAGTCCATATTTCCCAAATAAAAATGTTAAGATCGCTACTTTATCAAGAAGATATAATTCTTCAATTAATTTTTATTAAAAAACAAAATTTATTTTTACAGTTTCAATTGTCAGTTTTGTTTTACAAATAATATTTCAGGTAGACATAGTTATTATGAATCAAATAAAAGACTACTTACTTGTCATTATGTTTTAGACACTAAATTTGTGAAAATTTTTGTGAGAATGATACACATATAATAATGATATGGGAAATGTAAAGAAATCTAAGATGGCTCCCCTTTCCTGAAGGAATTTTAACAAACTCCTCTCCCTGGAATACTACCTTTCCCAGGTGCGCAAAACAAAAGACCACCAAGTATGTAGAAGTAATTAATATATAAATCTACCTGCTTGTCTTTGTTCAGGGCTCAGACTCTGGAGAGTGACTCTTCTAAGCCCGCCGGTGTAAATAAATCCTTTGATTCTTAGTTCACTGAGTGCCACTTGGTTCTTCCCGGTTCACAGGCCAAAATCTGCAACACTGTTTTACAGTAAAAATGTTTTAATAAATAAGAGTATGCTCTAAAATAATGATAAAAGTATAGTCAATATATAAACGAGAAACATGTGAGTAATGCATTGTGCTGTGACATAGGATGGCTACAACATCACTAAGTGATAGAAAATTTTCAGCTTCATTATAATCTTATGGAACCACAGTCATATATGTGGTCCATTGTTGACTAAAATGTTGTTATAGGGCTCATGACTATATATCATGTTGATATATATAAACAGATATAGATATAGGTGATATAGGTTTATCTTTTGATATGTATAGCACATAGGACATTTACCACAGACCATGTAATAGACCATATCCTAGGCTCATACATCAAGTCTCAACAAATTTTAAATTATTGAAATCATACATTATGTTCTTTCACCATCACGAAATTAAATGAATACTCAATAAAAGAAAGATAAATAGAAACTTAAAAAGCAACACACTTGGGAATATACCTAACAGAAATGAGTGCAAATGCCCTATAAAAGACATAAAACAATATTCATTACAATTTTAATTATAATAGCCAAATATTGGAAACAAATCAAATTTCCATCAGTATTAGAATGAAAATCAATTTTTTCATACAGTAGAATTCTACAAAGAAACAAAATATAATGAACTACCTACATGCAACTATATTAATGAATCTTCCAGAGAAAATATTGAGTAAAAAATTTAGAAACAAAAGAATACATAATGTATTAGTTTATTTATAGTGAAAAAAGATAAGATTTATCTAGTGCGCAGAGATCAGAATAATAGTTACTTCTGGGGGAACTGGTTCTGATTGAGAAGAATAATTAAATAAACAATTGAAGATATTAAATAACATCTCATAAAACAGATAACAAGAAGAAAAGAACTGACAACTAACATAATTAATTTAAGAAACTGAGAAAAAGACAAAGCATCTCAGAAATATGGATTAAATTACCAGGTGCCTACAGCAGAATAGAACAACAAAAAAGCACGACAAGAGACATCACAAATTAGAAAAGCCAAGAAATGAAAGCAGAGAGAAATGGAAACAATCTAACACAAATGTAATTAGAATACCTAAAGAAGAAAAATATAATAAAACTATAACATGTAAAACTATAATTCAAGAAAACTTTTCTGGAAAAAAGGTCTTGAATCTATATATTAAAAATATATAGCGCGTATATAAAAAAATAGACTCCAAGATATATTCTAACTAGTTACTATAATTTGTAGAAAATAGTCTTTGGACTTCTATGGAAAATGACCAAATCACTTATCAAGGGACGAAAATCAAGTTGGCATCAGATTTCTTGACAGTGATGTTTCCTATAAGAACATAATGTAGGTGTTGTTGGAGGAATTTGGACCCTCAGACAACTTTGTTAGAGAAAGGAGAGTGTATTAGGCCAGCGGAGCGCGTGAAGCAAAAAGCACGAGCTCGTTCCTGTTAGATTTCTTACAGCTTATATACCCGGTAGTGTTTCATGCAAGGGCGCATGATTCCTATCTAAGGGTCTACGTGCACTTCCTAACTCAGGGTGGGAGGGAGAGTTTCAGATTGGGGTTGCAAAGGGGAAGGAATTTCCCGACTACCAGACCTATCTATTTACAGATCCTTTCACCTATAGGAGTGACAAGTTTCCAGAAGGTCATTCAGAGATCTATAGTGTGTGGTTAACCTATAACCGATTGAGCCAGTCATTTCTGCAAGCCCTTTCCTTTGCATTTTTCGGATGCCTCCTCTCTTATAGGAACATCTATAAGAAAATAAGAAAAGAAAGTATGAAGTGAGGCTTTTATATTCAAGCAAGCTTCTTTCACATATCAAAGCTACAGAAAAACAGTTCTGAACATGCAAAAATTCAAGGTATATTGACCCATAAGCTCTTTTTGAGCAATCTGATTTCTGAGAAAATTGGTAAAAAAAAAAAAAATAGCAGTGAGTATTTAATTATTTAACTGAAGATTTAAGACTAAAACAAAGGTGGGGATAAGAGTGAAAGAAGGGTATGCAAGCATTACAATCTCTGACAAAGTAGAAACAAAACTATTTTAAAAAAGGAGAAAGAAAAAAGAAAGAGAAAAGTATAATAAATTTATTGATTTACTTCTGTTGTGGCCAATATTGAATAGACAAAATCAAGTATGCTCTCAAAGGTTGTTTATTAGCCGGCTCCTTGCTAGGAGCACCCTAAACAAGAATCATGTCCAGCTTATATATAATTGATTGTTTCTCATGCCACTCAAGCCAGCAGGGAGACACAAGCTAAAATTGGCAGTTAGCATATAAGCTCATTGTTATATTGTTACAAATTTTATGACTAACAGGAGGCGGTTAAGGGTTCTGGGAACTAGGCCTTTTTGTTTTAGTTAAACATTACTAAGGTATAGACTTCCTTTGTCTAGTTTTCAGGTCTTTTAATGAACTCCTACCTTATCACATTTCATCAGGCTGTCACATGTCTAAGTAAGATGATATTATCCCTAGCTAAAACAATAAAATAAAATAACAAGAACAAAATTGTAGATGACCACTATAGGATTTGACACCAACACCAAAGGCAACAAAAGCAAAAAAAAAAATAAACATCTGGGATTACAACAAACTAAATAGCTTCTGAAAGCTATTTAGTAAATAGCTTTCAACCATCAACAAAATAAAAAGGCAACCTAGTGAATGGGAGAAAATTTTTGCAAATCATATATCTGATAAGGGGTTAATATCTAAACTATATAAAGAACTCATACAATTCAAACTCTTAAAAAAATAAAGCCCAAATAATCCAATTAATAAATGAGCAGAGGAACTAAATAGACATTTTTCCAAAGAAGACATAAAAATGGTCAACAGGTACTTGAAAAAGTGCTCAATATCCCTAATTATTATGGAAATGCAAACCAAAACCACAGTGAAATATCACCTCACACCTGTCAGGATGGCTATCATCAAAATGACAAAAGCTAACAAGCAAGGATGTGGGGAAAAGAGAACACTTGTGAGCTGCTGGTGGGAGAGTGAACTGGTGCAGCCACTATGGAGAACAATATGGAGGGTCCTCAAAAAAAAAAAAAAATAGAACTACCATACAAACCAGCAATTTTATTTCTGGGAATATATCCAAAAGAAATAAAACAGAATTTCAAAGAGATATCTGAATTCCCATGTTTATTACAGCATTATATAGCCAAGATATGAAACAACCTGTGTTCATCAATAGATGAATAGATGAAGATATGATATATATAAGCAGTGGAATATTCTTCTAAAGAAGGAAATCCTACCATTCGCAACAATATGAATGGACCTTGAGGGCATTATGCGAAGTAAAATAAACCAGACAAAGAAAGAAAAAGAAAATACTTCATGGTATTACTTATATGTGGAATCTAAAATTTTTTTAAAAAGTCAAAGTCATGGAAAGAGAATAGATAAGTGGTTGCCAAGTGGTGGGAGAAATAGGGGAAGGTCAGTAAAAGGATACAAACTTTTAGCTATAAGATGAATAAGTTCTGAAGATCTAATGTAAAACATGGTGACTATAGTCAATATAGTTGATAACACTATATTTGGAAACTGTATTGTATAATTGAAATTTGCTAAAAAGATAAACATATGAGGTGATGAATGCGTTAGATAGATGGGGGGAGCATTCTCACAATATACCCATATAACAAATCACCACAATATGCACTTTAAATATATTTTAATTTTATATGTCAATTATACTTCAATAAAGCTGAAAAAAGCCCCATGTGGTATTGGTGGTTAAAAGTTAGACAAATACATCAGTAGAACAGAATAGAGAGCCCAGAAATTAGCTTCTATAAATATAGTTAACTGATCCTTGACAAAGGAGCAAAAGCAATCACAATAGAGCAGAAATAATGTTTTCAAAATGATACTAGAACAACTGGACATTCACATGCAAAAAAGTGCATCTAGACACAGTCCTTACTCCCTTCAGAAAAATTAACACAAAATGAATCACAGACCTAATATATAATGTGAAACTATAAAACTCCTAGAAGATAATATAGCAGGAAACCTAGATGATCTTGGGTATGGCAATGACTTTTTAGATACAAAGGCAAGATTTCTGAAAGAAATAATTGGTAAGCTGGATTTCATAAAAATTGATAATATCTGTTCTGCAAAAGACACTACTAAGAGAATTATAAAATAAGGCATAGATTAGAAGAAAATATTTGCAAAGACATATCTGATAAAAACTGTCAAAATACACAAGGAATGATTAAAACTCAGCAATAAGAAAACAAATCTATTTAAAAATGAGACTGAAACCTTACAGACAAGGAAAGTATATGGATAGCAAATGAAAACATGCTCTACATCATATGTCATCAGGGAAATAAATGCAAGTTAAAACAACAATAAGATAACACTACACACCTATTAGAAAGGCCAAAATCCAGAACACTGCTAACAACAAATAGTAGTGAAAATGTGAAGCAACAAAAACTCATATATTGCTGGTAGGAATGCAAAATGGGGCAATCACTTTGGAAGACAGTTTGGCAGTTTCTTACAAAACAAAACAAATTCTTACCATATAATACAGCAATCATGCTACTTAGTATTTACCTGAAATACTTGAAAATCTACATCCACACATGTGGATGTGTATAGCAGCTCTGTTTATAATGTCAAAACTTGGAAGCAACCAATATTTTCTTCAGTTGCTAAATGAATAAATTGTGGTACATCTGGGCAAAGGAATATTATTCAGTGCTAAAAATAAATGATCTATCAAATCATAAAAAGACATGGAGGAATATTACATTCATATTACTAAGTGAAAAGAGCTGATCTGAAAAGGTTGGAAGATTCTAACTATATAAAATTCTGGAAAAGACAAAATGATAAAAGTAAAAGGATCAGTGGTTACAAGGGAATGGGGGATGGGAGGGAGGGATGAATAGATGAGGCACACAAGATTTTGGGGGCAGTTAAAATAGTCTGTGATACCATAATAATGGAGTAGTGTCATTATATATTTGTCCAAATCTATAATGTACACCAAGAGTGAACAGTATGTAAACTATGTACTTTGGGTGACTATGATGTGTCAATGTAGGTAGAGTCATCAAATATACCACATGGTAACAGATATACCATGTTGGTGGGGAATGCTGATTATGGGGGAAGCTATGTATGTGAGGGGAAGAAAATATATGGGAAATCTTTCTACTTTATTAATCTTTGTACTTTCATCCTCTCAACTTTGTTATGATAATAAAACTGCTCTAAAATATTATCTTAGCAAAAAATAAGAAAATAAAATGAATTACAACAAAAAGTATAATTGATTTGGGCACATTTGTATATACAGTTATTCATGAGTATAGTGATATTCACAAAATAAAATCTTCCTCCCAAAATTTTATTGCTTGTAGAGACAAGGAATTAAGATATATCCTACTACTCCAGAAGAAACTATTTCCGAGTAATCAAATGACCCTAACTCAGAGGGCCTTTTACAGTTCCTCTTCCTTGTAGAAGAATGATAGCTAATAAATGTAAAGAAAATTATAGAATTGGACAAATCACCATTTTGTCACTCCTGATGAAATAATTGATTCATGTCATAATCATCATCCATGCTAAAATCATTAGGTACAAGGGCAATGGGGAAATAAATATTCACATTGGTTTAAAGGTATTATTTCATAATTAATTTACTAGTCCCAAAGGAAAAATCACATAATTTACAATGGAGTGCTCTTATTCAGGGTACAATACTTAACAACACTAACAGTGGAACAACCAGCTATTATATGGCATGTATACGGCAAAATGAAGAACACAGTGTCAACTACAAAATATTCTGGTTCCAAATGTTTAATTAGAATTGTAAGAAGTCCTGAGGGAAACATACGTGAGCCTCAAAGTTTACAGGATTCCCTTTATTCTCCATCATTCTCTATTCTCACCCCTCACTTAAAAGTGATTCAGCTTGATTTAATTCATACTATCAGTTACATGTCCTGTTTGATGCCCAAAATTATATTGTCCTATTTTTTTAATGGCAAAATTACGAAGTTGTTGACTACCTTCTAAATAACATGCTTTTACTTTTCCCCCGTCACTTCCAATTCCTAGTCATAATTTTTACATTACATAACTTTTCATAATTTTTTGGACATTTGTTTGGCTTTAAAACTATATGATTCCTTCAACTTTTGAGTTTTTAATCAGTGTTTAACTGAACATTCTTTTCTCATTTTTAAAAATTACTTCCTTCACTTTTTACCTTCATATTATATGATCTTTTTTTAATCAGAGCAGATCTTTGGTCATGTGTGCTTGTGTGTATTTCTACAGAAGGCACTATTTCTTCACATTCCAGGATCAAGTGCCCCCCTGTTTGTCCACATCTATTGTCTGCATTACTGATTGTTACAAATTGTATTCACTGATGTCTGGAAAAAGATAACAGTGGTTGGGGGACCACAGCTCTGGCCACTTCAGAAAAATTTCTTCAAAGAGTGCTATAGCTGTACGTGTTCTAGTTAGCAAAGATTCCAAGTTCTTAAGTAACAATTTATAGGCAAAAATAGAAATCTTTTTCCTGCTACTCCTTTAAAACTCAGCCCTTCATATTGTCTGGCACAATTTAGGCACTCAAAAAATGTGTAATGAATGAATAAATATAACATCAATTCTGCCTTGAACAAATCCATGAAAATCCATGGCTTTATATTCCATTATCACTGCTCTAGCCAAGGCCATTATTTTTAGTCCCATCTTTTCCATTCTTTCACCTCACAGGTTTTTGCTGTTTTCCTGAGATCTTGTCATCCCACACTTGCCTAAAAATTGTCAATGGCTCTCTAACGCCGAACTCTGCAGAGAAATTCTACTTTTCAGCTTCATCTTCAGTTTTATAAACTGTCTACATGAGCCAAGACTCTGAACAGGCCTTCATACTCACTTGTTACCGTTTCAATTCCATTCACTCCCTGTACACATCTTGCAAAATCTCACACTAATAACCCTCAAATGTCACTTCCTCTCCAATGTCCTGATCTCATAGCAAGAATTACTACCTTACTATATTTTAAACATAATTCTTTTAGACAATTTAGTACATTATACTTTAGTTGTTTACCTCCATTTCAGACTAAGAATTCTTTAGAGCAAAAATCATTTACCTTTCATGCCAAACTATTATGATGCTCAGTATTTATAGTACTAAGTATTTAATAGTACTTTAATAGTTGCTCCAAAAGGCCTAAGTCTAATTTCTAAGGCGAGACAATTTAAGTTGCAAATGCAAGTTAAATATATCTCTCTACATTAAATTGGAACCCCAATCACAACCTTTTCCCCTAGGAAATGTGTTCTGAATAATAGAATCTCTCTGAATCATTCCATAAACTTAATTTTGCATTTAATTTCATGGACCCCAATAATCAAATTCTACCTTCCCATCAAACATTGTGGCCATAAATTGAGTTTCTCTTCTCACAAAATAGGAGTTGGCACAGTAGAAAAAGTTTGGACTGTGGGGACACAAAATTATCTTATACTGTCTCCTACATTCAGCTTAAGCTCTAAGGCTCAATTTCTCACTTTTTAAAATGTGGTGCATACATACCTATTTTGCTGTTTGGGTTGATACAAATTAATAAAGCACCTAGCACAATATAGACATAAAAATCTTTTTAATATAACTTCATTCAACAGGTATGAAATCTCCCTGCCTCTATTTCATAAGTGACATAATACTAATAAATCAGTTGCCACTTGCTAAAAGAACAAAGGCAAGATTCATAATTCAAATATTTGCAGTGGACTGTACTTAAAAGTAAAATCTAAGTTCTTTTAAAATGTTTTATATAATTCTTTTCAGTTTGTTCAAAAATTTTACCTTAAATGTTCTAGGCTTGCAGTAGTGAGATTGTTGGCTATCCTCTTCACAAAGGTATATTAAAAGGTCCATGGAACTTGCATGATTGTAATTCACTTTATTTTATTCTATATTCATGTACTTTGTAAACATACTTACAGACTGTACCTGACACATAGCACTCAATGTTTCTTTTCATTAATGGTCATAACTTTAGAATCTAAAATTATAAACTATTACCTCCCAGCCTAAACCCATTATCAATTGATTTATCAACATAATAAAAAACAAATTTCAGTTTTCTCCAGATATTTAATGCAAAATGCAGTGTAGCTGTATTCCATCCCATAAAATGCAATTACTAATGTGGGGGCGGGGATTGTAGCCCTACTGAATCAAATAAAAGCATTATGATACATAGATGTACTTCTGATTGCTTTAATGTAGAATTTGATGAATAAGGTTATCTTTTGTACTTTTTCTACTTTAAGTAATACACTTTACAGATGAGAAACACAAATCAACTCTACTGGTTTGAGTTCTAAGTTATTTTTACTGTAGACCCTATTTTCCATTTAAGATGAGAAGACTCAGCCTTTGGTATAACTTATTTCCATGACAGTATTTAAAGGATATCTTTAGTGTTCAGTGTCAATTGTGTACTCTTTTGGTAAGGGGGAGGCTAGAGCCTCTTTGCTCTCAGTAAGTGCTCTGGGTTGATGGATAAACACACTAAATTTAACACCCTGGTTATTGGCAGCTCTGACAAAACCACTATTGGCAGTCATTGTGATGGCTTTGAGGGTGTCACCAGTCCCGAAAATTGTTAACGAGCGACTATTGATTTTCGAACTGGCCACTAGTCTCAAGGCACGCTCAGAAGGCTGGTCTGGTACCACATTAATTCGCTTAACTAGCATAGTGGCCCTCTCTCTCTCCCCAGGTCCTCCTAAAGTATCTAAAATTGACTGAAAATCCTTGACGGCCGATTCACAAGCAAATAGTTCTTTGTCCTTCATAAATGCCTCTAGCTGTGGTAGAATCTGTTCTTTCTTCTCCTGCTCTGCTTGTTCTGTGAGCACTTTTTCTTTAAAGATAAAGTGGCAACCTCCATAACTAAGGGCAGATACATATGTGATTAAAGTAGTAATGTCCAGATTTACTCTTTTGCACACATCAACCTTAATCTCTGTTGGAAACGCAACACTTGCTAGTATATTTTCTCGGTCTACTCTGGTCACCTGCAAAAGTTCAGGGCCCTCTTCATCTGATTCACTCTCACTAGGCTGGAGCTCTTCAGAGTGATCTAACAGAGAGTTAACTGCTACTATGTCTCCTTTCACAGATATGCCCATTTCTTTCAGCTTCTCTGCCATGGGGCTGGACACACTGTTGTAAAATGCAAAGATGATGTGAGGGTTGTTATACTGCACTGGCTGCTGGTGACTGGCCTGAAGGAAGTCTTCAGCTTGCTCAGTGATGCTTTTGTCACCATACTGGCCCCTGCCCAGCCAAATATTATGCAGAGCTTCAGCCTTTCGGCCAATGGCTTTCACCCAAGTATGACCACCATTTGCAACAACATCCACCACAAGAGTCTGCTTTTCTCCCAAGGTATCTGTATAACCAAAAACATGAAGAACACTAACGACTTCTTCGAGGTTTTCTGCTGATTCCACTATGGCTCTTAAGTGTGTTAGATTCGTGCTCTGTAAATGAGATTCCTTAATAGCTACTTTCCCAGCTTCTACTTTCTGTAAGAATTTTAATTCAGCCTTCAATTTGCTGCACAGCTTTGCACCACCTTCAATGCCACCTTTTCTTGCTCTAGAAAGTGATTCTGCTCTTTTGATCAGTTCCTTGGCTATGGCGATTCGTTCACAGAGCATGGACTGTGCAGACATGCTGACCGCATTCTTTCTTTCCTGTGAAAAGAACCAAACAAACTGAAACAGTCCTCAAAAATTATGGCAATCAATTGCTAAGGATTACAATATTTCAATCTAGCAACAACATTTATAGAGCCTGAGTCTAGGAACCTGGGCTTCTGCATGTCTGATTTCGGAGTGACTCTCTTCTCTGATAGCTAGGGAAAGGATGATAGCTAGACTTCTGATCTCCTTACATGTGATGGATTCTGACACACTTTAGACCTTTATTTTTTCAACTTGAAGGTCATGGGTTCACAGCATGGCTCAGGTCAGGGTTAAATACACGACTTCGGCAATTTACTATGCAAGGAATTCCCTACTAGCAGCCTTACTCTTTGGTTGTAGAGAAATATTAATAAAAGCTTGGAAAGTCAAAATGAAATGATTAGAATAAAAATCTCCACAGACTAGCTGGTTAGCAAATTGTCCATAGCAAGACTCTCCACTAAACTGACCATATTACTTTTCTAACCTTTTCCTCCTCAATTAGTGAGTCTCTTCTAACGGGTGATTACCCAGGGGCACACGGTACACTCGCCAAGGATTCAAGGCTGTCTCGTTCCTGCATTTGACGTCAACCAGCACATTTAAAGACGGAAGGAGCCTACTAATTTGGCTCCCGCTCCCACACTGAAGGAAAGGCCCGACGATGAACGAAACTCCCAGGTGCAGTCCGTGGCGGCTGGGAGGTCGGTGGGGCCTTCCGGGCCGGCGTTGGGCCCTCAGGCCCCGCGCGGTCCACCTGCACCGCTAAGCCCGGCCAGGGAGGCTTGCGCTCAAAGAGCTCCGGGGCCAGAGTGTGTAGGCGAGAGCCGGCAGAAGGAACACGGCCCCGCGCCAGCCAACCTCCCCGCTGGGCGGGCCCAGCCCCCTCCCGGCCTCCAAGGGTCGCCCAGCTCCCTCCTCCCTTCCCGCCCCTGGCTCCTCACCCACAGCGACTAGGACCGCGAGCGCGAGCAGCGGGTACGTGCGCGCGCCAGACTGGGACTCGCCGAGAAACCTCACGGAGCAGCCCCCACCCCACTCGGGCCGCTGCCGCTGCTCCGCCTGCGGGAGCCCCACCGCCTCCGGCTCCTGCCGCATCACGTGCTCGCTCACCCGCGCCGAGTGACACGGACCCCGCGATTCCCAGGCGGCAGCGCGGGCCGCCTCCTCCCGCGCCGCTGACGCTCGTGCGACGGCCATGTTTGTTGATGGCGCCCGGACCCAGCTGCGTGATGAGTCCGGAGGCCTGCAGCCGCCCAGTGCCGGGAGAGGTGCAGGGGAGGAGCTCACAGGGCTGTGCCGCACTCCCACTGGGACCCCCCACAGCTCCATCTTCTGGGTCCCAGGCAGGCTGACTCAACACCCTCACACCTAATCAGCGGTTGGACTTTGCCTGGGTGGGAGGCAGTGCATTTTGGTGGAGAAAATCTCCCAACAGTCCGACTGCCTTACTCCATCCACCTACACCTTTTTTTTGCTATTTTAAGCTCAAACACATACCAAGTGTCAGGCAATGGTTGTCTTAGAAAAATTGGGGGCTCATTTTGATTCAGGCCAGGGCAAATTTCGAGGGGTCAGGGGAGAACCAAGCCCTGTACTGAGAGAGAAGACTTAAAACACGTGCAAAAGTTAGAATCTAAAGCTTATTAGAAAAGAGGTAACACTCCAAAAACAGAGCCCTTGTCTCTCAGAGGCACCCAGAGCCTGAGAGACTCAGAGATGATACAGGCCATCACTTGCAAAATTCTTAATAAACTTAAGTCTTTTCTTTCCTCCTTTCTTTGGAGAAAGACCCTCTCTCTCAAACTTAATTCCCTTCAAACTGGTGACTCAGGTCCTCTGGCTATTGATAAGGATCATTGAAACTCAGCCTTCTGCTTGGCTTATTATAATGCAGGAATGGCTTTTAGGCCAAAACAGGGCCCTTAAGCGTCCAAAACAGAAGACTTTTAACCTGTTTTTTCTTTCTTTTACAAACTGTATTAGTGAAGACTTTTCCTTTTACCCATTTGATAGGCAAATCAATAATAGAAACATAACTAGATATATGATTTAATTAATGAGTTTGTATATTCGTTTTTCCTTGTCTAGGGACAGAGGCAGCACCTGGGCAGGACCCAAGACCCTGTCCTGACTAAGGCAGAGAGGGAAAGAGCTCCATGAAACCCCAATAGGCAGGAGGGACTACTACCCTCTTCAGCATGAAGCAGATAAAGAAGAGCCCTCCTATCCCTCAACAGTCATACTAATAAAAAAGGAGTTCATGGCTCTTAGAAAAGGGTTAGGCAGTGAAATTAGATGGGGGGTTTTGATCTTCCTGCAAAGAAGCTGAGGTTATCCTATTCTAGAAAGGATCTGCCCCAGTTTGCACACAATTAAGCAAGCCAGAGGCTATTTTGGGGCTAAAAGTAAAGAAATATAAAGAAATATTTCTTTATATAAAGAAATAAGTAGATAATTGGGTACTAGTTTCAGCCAGTCACTTGCACCTGCACAATAAAGACCCCAATGACCTTCAATTCACCTTAGCCTCATTATACCATCATTATAATATGGTGCATATACCCAGAAGTTCATTAATATAAACGAATGATTTCTGGGAACGAACAATCTCTAAGCAAACGATGACTCACTGAGTCCTGTCAATCTTAGTTGTCAATCAAGGAAGACCACTCCTCTAAGAAAAGTAACCACCCACAGCAAATAGGAATAAAAACTCCAAAGGCACTGTTACTAGACCTTTGAGCCAGCCACTCTTCTCTTGCTCAGGTCTGCTTCCATGTGTGGAAGTGTACTATCGCTTCTAATAAAGCTATTCTTATCTGGTGTACTTTGGTGTCCTGCCTAAGTCTTTGTTCAAGACATCAAGAGCCTGGACAATGCGTCGAGAGGGAACTCCACTCTCCAGTAACAGAGGTACAGAGAAAATAAAGATGATAGAGTAAAGGCACTGAGAGGGATGCTGGGAAATTCAGTTTATCTTTCTTTTAGTACCTGTGAGTTACAGTTTAACCCTTTTCCTTTGATATGGATATATAGCAAGGAAGGATAAGAGTATGTAGCAAGAAAAAGTAAGAATATGTAATGTAAAAGGCCTGTTGGCAGTTCCCAGAATAAATGATTTTATCTCCTGTAGGTGCCATTTTTCCCTGTTTTCCCTTCAGGGTATGGGGAAATGGGTTGTCAGCAAGGCCAGCAGATACCTTCCTCTGTTCTGCAAGTTTCCTCGTGGCCTGGCTGCAGACCTGATCAGCACATTGCCATCTCTGAATGTAGCTTGTTTAACATTTTAGTTCTCTTGCCTCTTTCCTACATTAAGTTTAACAGAAGAGGAAACAGGCCGAAGGGGCTTGTCAGAAGTTACACATCTGCTAAGTGCTGGAGCTGGGATTTCTGACTCCAAACCATAGCACTTAGCACTTCACTGTCCTGAGTTCTCCATGAAGTGTGATATTGTAGATATGAGTTACCTTCCTCAAAAGGACAAATGACTGGGTGGCTGGGAAATTTATGTTAGCCTAGTAGAGTGCCCAAAGTCACCCAGAAATGTTAAGGCTTTGATAAAGGCTAATTTTAAAAAATTAATAGAACTTAAAGTTAAAATTAATCCTATATATGCCTGCTCTTTCCCCAAGCATTACTTAAAAAACAGTAAAAAAAATTAAAAAGAATAAGTCCCCCAAAACAAAAAGAACAAGAGATGACTGCACATGCTTTTTTCGGAAGATGAAATGTTGCAGGATCCTTGGACAGAGACTGGACACTGAAGCAATAAGCAGGAAGTAGTGTTTATTGGTGCTGCAGATTCACATCCAAAGGCTGAGCCCTGATTGCAGCAGGGTTTCCCCTTTTATACACATCTTATACTTCCTCATGTTCTTTCTATATAAGTAAAGTGTATTTTGATTGGTTGGTGGGCCAGAAGAGGAGTGACTGACTAGGGCAGGTGGCATGTAAGCTGTGACACTGAAAAGTCTCTTACCTATTATGGGAAGGGAAGTGAACAACCTTCATTCTTTATAGGAAAGGGTTAGCTCAGTCTCCACTACCACAGAAGGGCAGTAGCAATTATTCAATGTTACTATATGGCAGGCATTGTTCTAAGTGCTTTCTACATATAAAATGATTCAATCTTCTTAATAACCTAAAAGGTAGATACATTTTACAGTTAAGTCCCCCACAGAGAGGATATTTGTACCCAGGCAGCCACTCTGCAGACTGAATTTTTAGTAGAGTGGAGAAATCTATATCAAGTGATTCACAAACCAAAACCCCGGAAAGGCTTTGCAACTGCAGACAAGCCTGGAAGGCAGAAGGAAAGGGAGCAGTAAGGAGTGAAAATGAGCATTGCTTAAAAATTTGTATAAGGAACTAATAGAGGGAGGCAGCAAGAGAACTAGCTGTTAAATCAAGCTACAGTCAGAGACTGCAATATGCTGATCAGCAGCCGGGTCAGAAGGACATCTGCAGAACAAAGAAAGATTTCTGCTGGGATTGCTGACAACCCATTTCCCACACCTCTGAAGGGGAAAGAGAAAAATGTCTAAGTGGCTACTCTACACAAAACAAAATCATTCATTCTCGATGGCTAAAACCATGGGGAACCTATAAAGGTTGGGAACTGCCAGCAAGCCTTTTCACACTACATACTCTTATCCTTCTCACTGCATGTCCATATAAAAGAAAATGAGCAGTCTTTAACTCAACATGAATTAAAGAATGATATATAAACTGAATTCCAGGAGCACTCAGGGTCCTGCTCACTCTTTTCTGTGTTTAGTCTCTTTTAGGCTCACTCACTCTGTGCCTATAGACCATGCTCTACGGAGTTACCCTTCTCTAATAATTTTTCTTTTTGACTCTAATTTTTCCTTTTGGCATGTTTTAATTCTTTCTACACTCTCCACTAAGAACTCCTTTCTCAGTGCAGGACTTGGTCTCTCCTGCACTTGGGGAAATTTGCCATCCTGCATCAGAGCAAACAACCAAGTCCTCTCTCCCGTCCAGTGCAACTGGGCTGCTACCCATTCTTCCCCAGGCAGAGGACTAGAGTTTGATGATGATAATGTGCCACCCTAAGTTCTTGGTGATCCTCCAGGATGGAAATAGAGATCACAAGAAAAGTCCAAGCAAAAAGCAAAGGTTTATTAAGCTTGTGTAGAAGGGAACCAACAGTGAGAATGGTTAAGGTGGCTTCCCAAGAGAAGCTGGGGCAGGGTATTAAAGGGAGTAAGTGGGGTAAAAGCTTTCTAGGCATGAAGAGGTTTCTTGGTGCCTAAGCAGTGCGAGTACATGCTTCTTCAGAATGTGTGGCATGTCTCATGAGCATGGTAAATCTCACCCCTCGGTATGATTTTTAGTATTTAAGTTAGGGAAAGATCACTTTAGGGACACTCTTGGGCCTTACTGTACGTGGCAGTAATAAGGCAAGTGTCTTGTTACTGGTCTGTGGATTTTTGTGGTTTGCCTCCCAAAGCTCCATGCCGCTGACTGGTGGTACTTTAGGGCAGATATTCTTGTGAAATTTATCAGGCTCCAGCAGCTGAACTTTCTAACAGTAGGAAGTTGTCCTCCTCTCTGAAGGATAGGGAACCAGAGGGGTTCTAGACACATAAGGAAGTTTTCCTATTGAATGATGAAATGCTATGGGTCTTCTCTGCCCTTCTTCCCCTTCCTGAATGCTGGCACTCCTCTCACACTCTTCCCACCACCTCTCCCTAAAATCCTAGTCTTCTCTGGAAAACTGAGAAAATCAAAGATCATAGAGAAATGCTTTATAGATACTGATATTCAGCATTCTCCCTTAAGTAGATTTGGGGCTTATGCACAAAGAGCATTTCCAAACATTTTTGTTTAGAATTTGAACTTAACAGAAAGCCGAGCAAAATGATGTTTAAAAATATTCTTTAGCATCCTCAGATAAAAGATATTTTATCTATGAATCAAGAGGATTTTTTAAAGGAGAGGTGACAGAATATAGGAAAAAGTTCTTCAAAATTAAATGACATCCCAAATCTTAAAACATCAAGGTAAGAGTAGGAAGAGTAGATAAAAATCTACTAGAAAGAATCATCACACATATATGATAGCATTAGGCTTCTCTCATCAGTATCACTAGAATCTAGACAGGAATAGAGTATGGCTTTCAAACTAGGAGATAATTATTTCTAACCTAGAATTTTAAAACCCAGCCAACTAATAGAGAGAGGAGAATATAGTCAAATGCACAACTAGCTTGAATTAGAGCAGAGGATAGAGAGTTCCAGGAGAGAAAGTTCTTGAAATGGTATTGGGGGTGTGGGTTTGGAGGTTGGATTAGAATTGTTAGATTACATGAAAACTGACCAAGAGAAAAACTGTATGTAGGGGATGGTTTTACAATCCCGTTAGTGAAAACTGGCAAGAATTAGTAACAGCTACATAGAAAACAAAGCAAACAAAAATGTGAGGCAGTTATCACCTCCATTAAAATTATTTAGGAAATGTTATAATATACTTACACAGCCATTATAAAAACCTCTTGAACACTGTGATTTATTGGAAGAAGGAAAGGGAAGAAAGGGTGGTATAAGTTTTAAATTCTCATCTTGCAGAAAAAAATGTTTATATAGTGGCTACACTTAAGGACTGAGATTCAGCTATTTTGGTCCATGAATGGAAACTGAGCAGAAGATGAAAACTCTTTTGATTAATCGTTATCAACTAATTGGTGGCCAAACAGCACTTGATAATTGTAAAGATCATTATTAGTCTTCTTCCTTATTCCCCTTTTCATTGTGAATTTCAAACATTTCTATGTGTCATTGCTAATAACTATTTTACAAACTTAAATTCATAACTCAGTAAGAAACTGGAAAAGAGAATTAGTGAGGGCAATACTTCTAAAATACAAACTGAACCAAAAATAGAGGGGCTATGAACATTAAGAGCGTTATGATATTTAAGTGATTAAAAGCATGCTAGAAATGACCAGAGTTTTGGAACATTTACAGATGCATGAAATGAGTTGCAAGACCAAAGAACTGGGACACAAAGAAAGGGCTTATTTTTAAGGTCAATGAAAAGAATAAACTTAGAAAATAAAAGAAGTGGTCTAGGAAGCTTCGGTGAACTGGGCTTTACATTTAATGGGGCAAGAGGCAGAGATTTGACTCTCAAAACAAATCGCTTCAGATAATTTTCCTTCCTTTATTCTATAAGCATCCAGTAAGAAATTCCACGTGCTTTCTTTCTGTCCTAAATATAAATGCCTTTACTTTCACCCTTCTTGATTTGTAGAATTTTAGTATTTCTCTGTTTTTTTTTTTTTAATATTGAACATCAGAGAGCGAATCAAAGGTAGCTAAAACTTAAGAGTACTTAACTATTAATCTTGCCAGGTCTTTCACTTGCATTATCAAGTTTAGTCCTTAGAAAACCCTGAGATAATTACCTTGTGCAGTCACTTAGCCAGTAAGTAGGAGAGATGAGACCTGACTCCAAAAATCATTCCTTTTTTACCACTACTTCTCTTTTTAGTGTACTAGATTCACGATATACCAAGAGCCCATAAGGAAAGATTATTAGACGAGGTTTTTAAAACAAACTTCTTGAAATAAAAAGTTGGCATCTCCCATAACAATGCTTTTACCACCTATAATGAGATAGGGGTGTGTTCTAGTGATGATGGGTAAAACTGAGAATTCTAAAAAAAATGCTCTAAGATAAGGCTCTTTTCCCCTAAGTGTGGTTAAATTTTAATCAAAATTTTTTGAGCTACATTTAAATCACAGAAATGCCTATTATCTCTTTGTTAATAAGAATGACATTCATAAACTCTCATGTTCTGCGAGCCAGACCAATGACAATTTCTCTTATCCTAGGATGCCTTAAAAAAACAAACAAACAAAAAAACACATGATGACTTCACAAATAATGAAAACAGTTCAGATACAACCTGCCTACTTGAGAGGGGCTTAATTTGCAGTGACAGTTTTGATTACTGGGATTACATGAGGGAGTCTTAAATCATAATTTTGATACTTAAGTATTAGTATTTTATTCCAGCACTCATGTTCACCCTTGAGTTAAAAAAGTCTAATAGAATCTAGGAAGCTCTTTTTAAATACATTTATCTACTTAATTGTAATGGAGAAACCAAGAGGAACAAGCATAACATTTATTATTTACTTATATACCTTTTATAAGACTATTTGGCTTAGTACTCTTCAAAGATCCAGTGCTATCTCACAGAACTTCCTAGGGTTTCACTGATTTACACCTAATGGTGCCTAAAAAATATCTATGCTTCCTATCCCATGAAACTATGAAAGTCTGCAGATTCTCTCAGCTCTAAAAGCAGTGCTTTTTATCAAAATCAGCATTTTGCTTTACTGAAGCATAGACAACCTCTGGTAGTAAAGAAGGTAAAAAAATTGTCTTAACCAAAATTGCATAAAGACTAACGAGTGATTTCACCACTCTGTTTTGTAATGCAGTTTTGAGAAATCAACTGTGATAAAAAGCAGAATATATTAAAAAATTTTACTAACTCCTAAAAAGATGGAAGCTGAATTTAACAGTTTATTATGATTGTAAGTGTCATTTTAAAAACATCAGTCCATTAAACCACATAGAAATAAGTATGCAAAAAGTCTGCAAAACATACTTTAAACATGTTTAAGTATAGAGATTATATGAAATTCCAAATTTTCCAGTCACTTCATCATGCTATGGCAGCTAAGTAATCCTTAACTTCAGTTGGAGTAAGCCTTCTAAATCCAGCTTCATTGCAGATTCCAACTTCTATGTTATCTTCTGTCATTTGCCCTTCAAAACTTTCCTATTGAAGAAGGAGGGATAAAGGTCAATTTTTCAAGCAGTTAATTACAAAATCATTAAAAATCCAATTGTCAGATATTGAACTAACCTTTAAAGTTAATATGGCTGTATGAATGGCATCTTCAAGTTCTAGATCTTCATTATACCTAAGAATTTTTTGAAAGAAAAAACAATTATGGCACTAATTGCATTTATGATCATTTAAACATAATGATAACAGCTTGACTTTTAAAAATTTAAAACACAAAAATGTGAAAAATACTGTTACAGACTTTTTAGTTATCTCATTGAGATAGCTGTCCACTGATAGGAAATTGACAATTATTTAGTGTGCATTCCCAACATCATGAAGAGTATAACCCTAAGGAGTTTTAGAAAACTTCTTAAGTATAGTTTAATACAATTAGAAGGTGGTGGCAATGTCATAGTAATTTTAAAAATAAAGTGAAGAAAACAGAGCTTTGCTAAAATTTCTTATGTTTGTTTTTGTAACTTATAACTCCATATGTAATGTTTTGAAGACTTCCTAATAACATGTAAAAGAAAAAGTAAATTGCTTTAAGATACTAAAATTAAATTTACCAATTAATCCTAGGTCTAAGATTTTTAATAATCTTAACATTAATATTATGTGGAAATGTACTGGGACGTTCCATCTGTTGGCTAAAGTCAATTTATTCCCATTCAAAATGTAAGTGTTTTGGTGGGCTATAATAAATAATGCTGAATCTAGAATAAAAATGGAAAGAAATAAGTTTGTTGTGCTAGTCGTGATAGATTTTTACATAGTGCTCTATGTTTTACCAAGTACATACGTTATATATTTAATATACCATTAATATCAAGTATATGGCTTCAA
The DNA here is from genome assembly GCA_004027375.1 of Macroglossus sobrinus. Classification (NCBI taxonomy): domain Eukaryota; kingdom Metazoa; phylum Chordata; class Mammalia; order Chiroptera; family Pteropodidae; genus Macroglossus; species Macroglossus sobrinus. Next base: position 280,923 of record PVKZ01000392.1, read on the forward strand.
TTTCTTTTGCGATAGTCATAATGTAAAATGTCACCACTTAAATCATTTTAAAATTTTCCTCCTTAAGTTTTCTCCAAATCCAATTATCTTTTTTTTTTTTTAATAGGAAAAATGAAGTAAAAAATAAAAACAACATTTAGGAAACAACCATAAGAATGTAGAAAGTTCTTAAGAATATTTTCTCTTAATATATTGAAGGCTAGGGAATGAGAGTGGAGCTTTTGTTTTATCTGTAACTAGGCTCAAATTAAAAGCATAATACAAATTTGTCTGGATTTATGATATTTAAAAAGCTGAAAACCAAAAAGTAAGTTTGTTAACAAATCTAGTTATGGTGAACCTACCTTTTCTCAAGGAAAGTTTTCCCATTCACATAGTTCTTTCCCATTGCTGTGGCTTTCCAGGCAAAGTAAGCTCCCTAATCAGGAAGGAAAGAGAAAAAATAATAGTTTAAATCATTAATATAATTAATTATATCACCCATTTTTTTAGCTCTATAATTTGTTTCTAATTTATAAGGTCACAAAACGGATTTAAAAAAAAGTTAAAGGGATAATTAACAAAAAGGCACAAAGAAACTTTTGCAAGGTATGGAGAAGTTCAGTATGTTGATTGTGGTGATGCTTTTCTAGGGTATTTACACACATTAAAACTCATCAAGCTGTATACTTTATAAAATGATAGCTTTGCATTAACAATATTAAAAGGTTTTGATATTCTGCAACTTAATGGCAAATGAAAGCAGCAGAAATGTCATGACTTCATCTGCTGAAAAAATATACACGTATGCATTCACATACACACAAAAATACCAACACATATTTTAAAAGAAAAAATTGCCTTTTAGATCGAAAAGAAAAAAAGACAAAGGCGAAATATGAATTCTAGTGATAGTGGCTTCTGCTGCTCACTGGAAAAGAAGGTAAGAGGGTTTGTCACCTAACTTCAGAAACTCAAAGATGTGGTATATTTCCCCAAATACTTAATTTTTCTAATTTAAGTAACAAAACAACCAAAATATTTTTCTTTTGCCTTTTCAGATTACAGGGTTAGACTGTAAGATTTGAACTGAGTGAAACTGCAATTATCTAAGGATCCATAAGATATGAAAAATCAGTTCCTAATCTTGATTTTCTTCTGGTTATCCTCACAGAAATGCAACGGAGTAGAGTAATAGCATCCTTTATGAACACTTTCTAACTTGGAGAATATTCTTTTGCTTTATAGCAGACAACTCAACCATTTTGCAAAACACTGAATTCAAGACAGTAATGTCAATGTTTGCCCATGATCGGTGACACTCAAGTTAGCCTCAAGATTAAACAGATGGCAGAGTACAACAATGTCCTCTAGATCTATATCTTTCACTAAAATATTTCTCAAAGTAACAGAATTCCAGATTGAACCATTCAATTAAGTTTATGAATGAGAGAGGGCAGAACTAATGTAGCTTCCTCATTAGATGACTGAATTACCAACACCTAAAATGTTCAAATAAATATACTACTTCATACTTTCTAACGTCCAAGTGAAAAAAAATACTGCAAAATTTTAAACTTTTTATGGTCACTGTTTTTATGGGAGCACTTTAACAAATCACTCAAATACATCTAATAATACTTACAGATGGATCTGACTGAAATAAATATGGTCGTCCTTCATTCCAACCACAAATTAGTAAAGAAACTCCGAATGGACGAACACCACTGAAGAAAGGAAAATGAAAATTACTGGCATCTTAATGGTGTTAAAGTCAATCTAAGTAATAATTTATTAATACTCTCAAGTAAAGCAAATTACCAGGCAAAACAAATTAGACTTTTATGTTCTTTAAAAAATATTTAACACCTTTCTGAACAAATTCATTCAAAATGAATTCTCTTTGTGGTATCAAGAATAGCAGTCAAACCATTTTGGTAAATGAAGTGACACAAATATTGAGGTTATTAAGTGCAGTAACATTTAGTATCCTAACAAAATGACAAGTTTCAACAAATGCGGCTTTTCTACTAGCGTTCCGTATCAGCAACTACCTTTACCTCATCCATGTTCACACCCAAACTGAAGAGAATTAAAATGAATATGGATGTGTGAAAGAACTATGTGCTTACGATCATTTACGATTGAAAATGTAAATTTGGAAGCAGCAAGGACTGTTTGCCTATAAAAGTGTTTTAATCACTGGAAAAATAACTTTATTTATTACTTTCTGCTTTATTATATGAACAGCAAGAAAATATTCAAAATTTTTCCTTAAGAAAATAGTCTAGCACTAGTTAAGATGAAAATTATTCATCTTACTGATTTTCTTCACTTATTAAGCAAATACAAGGATAGTAAGTCCTTTTTTTTATGCACCTACTCTTCCAAAATGAATTTTTTCTATTTCATGACACATTTGAAGTAATGAAATCAACTTACCCTGACTGGGTGTATTCTTGCATCACAGAAGCTACTCTCTGTACCAGCTGAGCTGTGGGAATGGGTTCTTGGTAAACAAGATAGTACTGCTGAGCTAGTTTTCGAGCTCTGTGCACAAGCACTCTGGCAAATAAGGAAGAGATAAGATTTCACTAAAATTAAGACACTCTACTACCTAAAGTCTCATTCTAAAGACATATATCTACAGCACAAGTTTTCCTTTTTAATAGTGGCTGTCAACTTAAAGGCAGTCTTGCTCTTACATGATTCCAGTTAATTTCCAAGAAAAAATCAGAGCATCACAGAGGAGCCAAGCCATTAGAGATGGATTAAAAAAAGGCAAAAATGAAAAAAAATTAGGGACTAGGGTTACTAGTTGGCTTAGTAGTAACAGATTTAGTGTACATAGTGAGAGCATTATCTCTTATGGCTTCCAGGTTGTACCCCTTATCTCAAGATTGAGCAGTCACACTGTTGTTGTATATCTTAGTCCAGCACACACACCCCCGCACATATGAATACACACACAATTTCAGGCATTTTTTTCTCACCCTGCCTCAATCTTTTCCAAACGACCCTTTTAAGAATGCCCCTTCAGAGATTAAGAAACAGTAAAAAAACTACTTTTTAAAAAGTGTAAAATTTATCAAAAGAATATACTATATAACAATCAAACATATTAGTAAGACAAATAGGATATAACTTCATCTGTTCATGTATTACTGACATAAACCATGCACATTATCCCCCTACACAATACTCAGGTCCTGGTAGCACACTGAAGCACCTCTTCTATCCAGCAGTAACAGGGGTGAAGCCTGTAGTGAAGCCTGATCACATTCCAGTAACACTGTGGTTTTTTAACTTATTAAAGTGAAATTATGGCTCTACCTATCTTGTTCCATACAAAATCATGAATAAAGTAATAATACTCCTTTTACTTGTTAAATGACAAATACAGAAAGATGTCAATCTCTTTCAACTTATTGGTACCCTGACATAAAAGGTTACTCTCTCTCTCCCTGTGAAATTTAAAAAGAATGAAAAGATGAGCATCTGGATCCTGAATGGCTGCCACATTCAGCAACTTTCAGTGGCCTTTGGGAATTCTGTCTCTTTACTAAAAACAGAATGAGGTTAACTCTGGATGGTGAGGTTTTCTTTTGCTAAGTGAAGACTTTTGAAAAATATAGTTTATTATACCTATTATAACATATTTCTTTTATTGTTTTTAAAATGCATTAGAGAATAGCAAAGCCCTTGAAGGTCAGCCCCTGGATGGCAGAAGAGGGACTGTGGTCAGAAGGGTAAAACCATTAAATAGAAGTACTGTATAGCTATCTCCTCTTTTACAACTAACTGGTACTCTTTAGCTTCCTTAAAGTAACTCTCAGTCTGTTGTGTACAGGGCAAAGTAAATTCTGCTGCCAGTGATACTGTTGTTGCTAGACAAAACAAAACAAAAAGGAAGTTGGGAGGTTAAAAGAAAAACGTTTCTTGATTTTCTTTCTCAAACATAGATTACGAGCAATTCATAAGATGGTGAGAAAAATAATAGTATAACGTACCTGTAATCTGGGCCCATGCCACTGTACACCAAGCCTATATGTTTGGTAATTGGTTCTACTTTGTGTACACTTCGCTCATCATACAGAATGGATTTCTGTTTCTTTTCAGTTGCTAATACCACACCATTCGCAGCTTTTAAAGAGAGAGAGAGAGAGAGAGAGAGAGAGAGAGAGAGAGAGAGAGAGAGAGAGACACCTAAATATTTAATCATTTAAAGACTGCTTCAACAGTTGTCTAATTATGGCTACATTTCCCCCACTTCTTCTTACTTATAAAACTTTTTCTTCTGGATTTCTATGTTAAAATCACTTAACATAAACCACTGGTCACCCATATGTACTAAAAAATCCCTAAAGCTAAAGGTATTACACAACTTTTCTTAATGTACTCCAGAATACCTAAAAGTCCATATGTTTTAAAATAATGGAATTCTGCCTCTTTGGCCTACTGTTCTTCTTGTAAAGGAAATTTAAAATCAATGATAGAGACCTTTTTTAAAAGAGTATCTATCTTTAGATAAAGCTTTATAATTAACCTTTTCTAAATTATAGAAAGGATAAAAACCACCAGAGAATAGTGATAATCAATGAAAAAATAAAACTCAGTTATTTGAATGCAAAAATCTAATTATAGATTATCACAATAAAGGTACTATATTTATTTTGAAAAAAATTATTCACCTTCTTAGTCTTACTTTCTTAAACCTCAGAATACTGTAAATTAACATGAAGAACTGTTAAAAATTACACTGCCATAGCTATTCATTTATAAATTACTAATTAATACTATTAACAGGCACTGCAAATGAATGAAACATTTAAATACCTTTAATTCCCACTGAAGGGGCTCCTCCAGCTACTGCAGCCAAAGCATATTCAATCTGGACAAGTTTACCAGATGGACTTAAAAAGAAATGAATATATTAGCTAAATTCACTAATTCTCAAATATTTCTTTTAGGTACATCTCTGAGAAAGGGCATCTGTATAGGTCAAATCCATTAATCAAAAACCAAGAAAGAGCTTGACTCGAAAATTATAGTGAAGTTGTACAGAAACTAAGTTTACCAGGTGATTTGAATAAATTCATAGTAAAACACTAATCTCTTTCCTTTGGTGGTATTTTTTTTTTTCTTGTCTGCCACTTAGAGCAGTATCATTACTGTTCCCCTTCACCCTTTACCTCAACCTTGTGACTGTGGGCAAGTTATTTACCCTGTTTCTCAGTTTTCCCATCTGTGAAATAGGGATAATAGTATTGTGGTAGTTAATCTATTTCAAAGATTATGAAGATTTTGTTCCCGGTACAAAATTAGCAGTAAGTAAACACCATAAAAATGTTATTAAGAACATGTATGTGTCTCTTAAAATCAAAATATTATTTAAAGTGGATAGAGTTATACATTTTTGAAAGTAGACATGGCTTAAAATGTAAGACCTAGATATCAGTCACAATCAAGTATTTTCTATATAGTATACAACAATTTCTAGAAGTCATGAGCTGGTTATACTAAACACATCTGGTTCCATGGGTTTGGTAGCTAAATACTAGCTTCCAAATGATTTTTTAGGTCATACTTATTTCGATCTAGTTGTTGAGTTAGAATCATCATAAATGTCACAGACCAACCTTATTTTACAGATAAAATAGTTAAGTGAAAGTAATCTGTCTAAATTGTCCATATCTCTAGACCACCACCAAAAAGATAATCTTGAGTTTCAAAAGTTCACCTGTTTTATCTTTGTAAAATTATGGATGCTCTGACACTCAAATCTCAATTTACACCATCCTACCTTGCCTGAGACAGAGACTACTCTTAGAATTTAAAAACCCTTTTGACAAGCTAATCCATCCATTGGGAATGCATTTCACTAGGTGAACTGTTTCCCAGTCACCCTTCAATCCTTAGCAGAAATGCCATGTCCTGACAGAAGCTGCTCTGACCACCCAGACTAGGCTGAATCCCGTATACTCATGCCTATGGTGTCCTGTACTTCCTCTTTGGCTAAGATTCACCCTACTTGAATTATTTTTTACAATATTTGCCTTCCTCAACAAAGTGTAAGTTCTGTTCAGTCAGTATTACAACACAAAACCTAATGCCAGGAATGCATAATCATCTGGCTGCCAGAGACATATCCAGAAATAAGCCTAGGGGTGGTAGTTTTAACTCCTACATGACAAAATTAGCTAGCTTGAGCAGAGTTAACAAAAGACATTTAAATTAAAAAATTAGGCTGTGCTTGTTTTCCTTTAATGATTAATATTTCATTAATTATATCATGACATTCTGGGTCCATCAACCTTTCAATTATTATTTTATACCTAGGTCATATACCTATAGGGAACATGTTAAAAGCTCAGGTAAATTTAAGTAAACATAGTTACTTTTTCTCTGCTCCTACAATCATCTGTATAGACATTTATCATTGCATCTTTCTGTATGAAACTCACTAATCTGTGAGCTCACTAAGCAATCATCTTTGCATATCATGCCACTAACCCATTCCAAAACACCAGCATCTCTACCTGGGATAATTGAAATAGCCTTCTAACTAGTTTTCCTCTCTTCCACCCTTACTTCCACACCCTTAGCCAGTGTTACCTTTGTACCAGATCATCCCCCACTTAAATTCCGTAACAACTTCTTGGTTCACTTATAATAAAAACTTCTTACTCTAGCCTAGAAGACCCTATAAAATTAAGACCTGACCAATGCTTACTCTTTGCTCACCATACTCTAAAACACTAGTATTATATTAATTCCTTTAGGAGTTGAAGCTCTTTCCCAACTTTTAGGCCTTTCATACATGTTCTCTCCCCTCTGTCTACAACTCTCTCTACCCCTAAAATCTTCAAATAGTTGGCTCCTTTTCATTTTCCAATCTCAAAAATTACCAAACCCTGGCCTTTCTAGACTCTGACTACCCACAATCTAAAGTTATGTTCCTTCTTTCACCCTCTTCTTATAAAAATGCCTAAGGGCAAAACATTTTTCAGAATGCAATTGTAGGCACCAATTTGTTTACTCATTCACTGTTAGTATCCCCAAATAAATGTAATATACAAGAACACCTTTTTGTCCTATATATAGTACAGGCTCTTTTAAAAAATCTACACAACAGATGTGAACCATCATGTTAAAAAAATAAGTTTATTTTAATACATTTATTATAAAAAGATTCAGACTCTGATACATGGTTTTGTGTTTCAGCTCCACTAGGATTACACTTTTTTTAAAGATAAAAGACCAGGTTTGCTTTGTTCACAGATAAGAACGGTGACTTCTTGGCAAATATTGTTTGTTCTCTATCACTGTACATGATGAAACCCTTTATTACTGAATTAAATTAATTTCAAAGGTTACAAAAATACACACCCTCGTTTATTTAAAATAAAAACTCCTTACATTAAAATTGAACACTGACACGAGCAAGGAAGGTTATTTTAGTATTTCAAGAAAATATCATATGGTAATAAAAGGTATTCATTTTGTCATCAGAAAGAACCCAGTTTGAATGTTAACTCAGCTATTCTTTGACCTTGGAAAGTATTTTATTTGCCCAAGCTGTGGTTAGCTCATCTGTAAGATGCCGAGATAACGTCTATCACACAAGGTAATGAAAAAAGATGAAGGAGGTTAAGTTGCACCCACATAGAAGTACTCAACAAGTTAGACCCTGCCTGCCTTCAACCGAAAGATAGGAATGCATTTTAACTAAATGGGGCCGTAAGAAAATGGTCAAACTAAATCCTTCCTCGCTCGATTAAATCTTTCGATGATTGTTTTCTTACACTGGTATGGTGGTTCGTCTCAACTGCATTTTGAAAAATATACTATTTTAATTCCTCGTTCTAAAATAGAAAAGTCTGCAACGCTTTTTAAAGTAAAAATATCCCTTTATCCCCAAAATGGCCCAAATATAAATGTAGCCTAGTAGTTTGGAGCTGACGAACACTAGGTCATTGAAAGCTTAGCACTTTCATTTTTAAGTCTTAAGCTTCTAATAAGGGCATCGACGAAACCAAAAGCAGGAGATTTTCAAATGGAGACTACGAATCTGACCAAATTGTAAAGTTGAGGCTTTCCCAGAAAAAAGGGATCCAGATATCTGAGCAAGATTCCGAGCTCCGAAAGCTCCCGAGTTAGGCCTACAAGGGTCAGGAAGGAAATCCTGAGGACACAATTAGTGCAAAGCTGCCTTTTCCTCTTGTCTCTAAATCGAAAGCAAATCCGTAGCCTAGGACCGTACCCTCCTCAGATTAGAAGGTCGCCCGATTTCCCGCAAACTACGTTCCCACGGCCTCCAGGGACCGTTGCTCCCAAGGCCGCGCGGACGGGCCCAAAAAATGACTTTGCAAAGTCGCAGTTCCATTCCCATTCCCAACAGGGCCCTCTAAGAGCACGAATACAGAGACCAGGACGTACAAAAATAGATAAATAAAAACAGTCGGCGAATCTCCTGCCACCTAGCTACGCGAAGGATCTCGGGGGTTCCTTCCATACCTGAATGTAGTCAGCGAAAAGCTGTAACCGCGCTCCGCCATCTTTACCCGGAGAGTCAAAGGACAGCCACACTCCTGCGCACTGTGGCCGGCTTCTTTTCATTTTCCTCCCCGCGCCTTCCTTTCTTTCTTTCTCTTTGATTGGAGGAGACGCAGAGCCGCTCCAGGGGCGTGCTGGGCTTTGTAGTTCCGGGAGCCGGCTTTGCCCGACTCTGCGTCTGTGCGCATGCTCGGGGGAGGGGCGGGCTCCAGCAGCCGGCAGGAGCGGTCTTAGGATGAGCAACATGGCGGCGGCCAAGCTGGTGGTGGTGTTTCAGCCGTGGCCGACAGCTCGGGGGCTCCTCCAGAACTGCTGGGAGCAACTGCAGCAGAAACTTCAGCAGAGTGGGCCAAGCTCTTTCAGTCTTCCGTGGGGTACGTAAAGAAGGCCTCCGTGGCGAGGGGGTGGATGAGGGAACCCCAGACAGCGTGGTGGACACAGTCCTTCCTCGTTCCAATGCGCGACAGGGGACGTCGTCAGGAATGTTTACTTAGAAACAAGAGTCAGCTGTTCTTTCTGCCTCTCTCTGCAAAAAAATAAAAATAAAAAAAGCATCGTCTGTCACATTAGTACACAGAACGTTACTGAAGCTCTTTAGCTTCTGGCGCCTCTTTTCCTTTCCAGTCCACCGCTCCTTAAAGGAGTTTGTCCTCTTTTGTGGTGTTTGATTTCTGTGCAGTTGAATCCTGATCCATCTTTTCCCTCTGGAACTAATTTTAATTGGAATGGTCTTGGATCTTAAAATTGTCTGGCGAACGTACCCAGGCACTCTGAACAGAGCCTACTATGTGCCAAGCCTGCCTGTGCTTCCTGAGTTAACCTCCTCAACAATCCCATTAGGTTTCTCCACCTTTCAACTGAAGTAGTCTAAGAAAGGCTCTGAGGCGTTCCTGAACCTGTGTTGTTAACCACTGGGCTATGATTAGAAATACTTTTAGGTATATTGAAAAGGAATACTAGTTAAGTGTTACACAGCTTTGTATATTGTATATTTTTAAGAGTAGCTAAAATCAAAAGCAGTAGTGTAAGTCTGAGAAATAGCAAGGACAAGGTAAGGGATCTCTGATTTTATGAACAATTTGGAAAAACAAAAGTGAAACGTTGATGGTCACATAAATTAATAATGTTGTAGCCATCGGCCCCAATAGACACACGGACCACCAGAAATCAGTGAGTTATCGGAAACACACTCTTTATTCAGCCAGCTGGGTCTGCCAGGGGTCCGGACCCCAAATCAAGCAGCCCTGAAATATAGAGGTACAGGGTTTTTAAGCCCTAAATCCCTATTCTTCATCCTGTTTGAACACACAAATCTATTTTTCTTCTTTTTACTGTCAACCAACAGGTCGGTTGTGCAAGCAGGGGGTACAAAAGCAGAAAGCTTACTGTTAGAGCTTTATGTTCCCATGGGTGATAGCCAAACAGTAATTTTTCCAGCTAGCACATTCCCCACTGGCCTTAGCAGAAAATCAGATCCTTGATTCTTCATGCGGAATTTGCTCATAGCCTCTGTTCTGTATTACTAAAAGTTTAATAGAATTCTCTTCCTTATATATGCAAACAAGAAATTGAGGAAACATGGGCCAAAAGTTAACAAGAGGGGAAGGAGGATTAAAGGTCCAGCTACAGCAGATAGAAGGTTTGTTAGCCATGGCGACCAATTGAATAATACCCTATGACCAGTTGAATATCCTATGAAACCAGTTATTTGATTCTGGTCATTGTTTTTCCCTGGCATCTAAATTTCTCTGTACTCGTAGTAAGTGTTCTCTAATTATTCCAGAATTATTGGCATAGAAGCAACAGGTTTCACCTAGAGAGCCATACATGATCCGTCTTGTTCTAAGAATAGTAACTCTAAACAGCTTCTATTTTGGAGGACTACTTCTGCTAGTGAATCGACTTAAAGTTATAGCCTGCTAAGCTCAGTGAAGTTTAGGAGAGTTCCTACCCCGACATAGTAAGGGAGTTTTGGGTTTAGGCACAGCCAGCAATCTTGTCCTATGTCTGGGATAGTTTTATTTAAGACCTTGTGTATTGTTGTTAGCATAGTTACTAATGCTCCTTCTGGTTCTGGTTGCAGCTGGTCAGATGCCTGGTGTTTAATAGCTATTAGGCTACTACTTGAAGGGGCTAGAGATAGAGTTGGAGTTGCTCCGGAAACAGAAGTTTTCTTAGGTGTAAGACTTTGGGATAGTCCCAAAACTAGAAGTGGTTTATTGTGTCCTATAGGGTTAGCTTTTCTGTAAGAGTCCTTAACCTGTATAGTAAAATATAATCCTGAATCATACCCGGTTTTATATAATCTGATACACCGTGTCTGTCCTGTGAGCCATTAGTGTTGTACCCCAGAGCTACCAGTTTTGATGGTGATTATGATAGGATTGCAAGAACCAAGAGATCATGTGGAAGGGCTTGGTCCTCTTATTAATCTGATATGATCATATTGTTTTTTATAATTATCTATAGTGGAGATACTCTACAACCCCAGTTAATACAAGAAAATTGGCCTTGGCCTTCACATCCAAGTCCCATGTTACCCATGTGGCCAGATATCCCTGAGTAATGTCCTTAAGGACAAATATAGAGTTCTATCCCCAAGAGGCTTTTCTCAGCCGATAATATGCCACAGCCAGGCACCTCCTTGTTGCCTAAGTACACTCCTCCATCTAGGAAGGATCCCAATCCAAGGTGGTGCCTGGCTCTTGCAGTGGCGAGGGGATCTCTGGCAAGCTGGCACAAGTCTGTTCGCATCTCTGGAGTACCATGGCTGGTGATGTTCTGGGCAGTGATTTCACCGGTCTCAGTTACTGTAAGCTCCTATACTCTAGGCTGGTGTATGTTTCTGTATGCCTGGGATAAAAATGTAAAAGGAAGGAACAGAGGAACAGACTTATATGCGCTTGAGTCTTAGTCTTAAGGGCCCGTCTTCTTGAGCTGTCCACTCATGCTGTCTTCACGTGGGAGTGATGAATCCATGATGGGATGCCGTCTACTTTAACTGCAGTGGGCATCGTCAGGTAGACAGTGAAGGGTCCTTTCCATTTGGGTTCTAGTCCCTTGGAAGTGAACTTCCGGATCCACACAGACTCCCCAGGCTGAAACTGATGAGGAAGTTCGTCCCCCGGGGCTAAGTGGGCAGCACAAACTCGGGACCAAATCTCCTTCTGTACGCTTTGAAGGGCCTGTAAAGACTTAAGTAAGACAAGGTTACATAGTTCTGCCTTTTTCTCATCTTCTAGGTACTAAAGGTGGGGGTTTTCCAAAGAAAATTTCAAAGGGGGTGAATCCATTAATATATGGAGTATGCCTGGCTCAGAGAAGAGCGAAGGGGAGAAATTCGATCCAGGTCCCACCAATTTCTAATCCTAACTTGACTAATGTCTTTTTTAGGGTCCGATTAATTCGCTTTACTTGACCTGAATTTTGTAGCCAGTATGTTGTGACTACCGTATCCTTTCCCCATCTTAGTACCTCAGTGAGGGCCATGACTTCGGCCTTTTGAGCAGAAGTCCCATGGGGAAGAGCTTGTGACCAGATGGTGCCAGTTAGAGTTACGACCACTGCCCCAGCGTACCTTTTTCTTCCTGCATGAAGCTGCTCCCGTCCGTGAACAGAGAACTTCATCGGTCTCAGGCAGAGGGGAGTCTTTGAGATCTGGCCATGAGGAACACACAGCGTCAGTGAAATCTATGCAGTCATGAACAGGGATCTGGGGTCTGGGTCTGGCAACAGATTGGCTGGGTTGATGACAGTTAGCTTTGGATTTTAGCCATACTTTTGGGGTCCTCCGGTGCCTCCCTGTTGTTGAACACCCTCTGGGCTATCTCGACAAGTTGGGACAGGTTCATCGCTGCAAAACCTTCTAATTTTTGTAATTTACACCGGATATCAGGGGCTACCTGAGTAGCAAAGGCTACATTAATTGCTTGCTGGTTCTCGGGGGCCTCAGGATCATTGGGGTTTATACCTGGTACACCTTCTGTAGTCATTCAAGAAAAGCTCCGGGGAATTCCTCAGGTCCCTGTGTAACTTCAGTTACCTTAGAAAGGTTAGTTGGCTGACAAGCAGCCATCCAAATTCCCCGAATTAGAATCCAGTGGTACCGATCTAATGCCATTCTCCCTGCCTGTGAATTGTGTCCCCAGTCTGGGCGAGTGGAGAGAAATTCATCCTTGATCTGTTCCCATGCTTCCTCAACTCTCCTCCCTCCGGCAGCTATCTTTTGTGCTTCTGCCCTAATGCATCCCCGTTCTTCCGTGGTGAAGAGGGTAATTAAAAGCTGTTGGCAATCATCCCAGGTGGGTGGTGCGTCTGAAAGACGCTTTCTAAGAGTCCCATTAATGCCTGGGTTTTCTCAGAGAAAGGCAAATTCTGTGCCTTCCAGTTGTACAGGTCACTAGTTGAGAAAGGCACATAAACGTAAAGGGCCTGTCTGTGTGATGTCCCTGGGGTGGTGCTTCTTGCAAGGGAAGGATGGCCGGGGTGGTGGTATCAGCTGGTGCCCCACTTGGAGTGGGAGCAGCAGGCCCATAAGGGTTACCTGCCTGTGTCCAAGGAGGTGAGGTGGTGGTATTTGGCCTCTTGTTCTGAATTGTAGGGTGGGGGAAAGTCACTGTCCTCCAGTGGAGATTGGAGGACTGAGGGATTGGGCTGTCTTGGAGATTCGGTTGCCATATGTTTCGGGGTACCCACAACTAACACTCGCACCCTTAGAGAAAGAGCACACTGGCGGAGCCAAGGAGGGGATTTCTGAATAAGGGAAATGTAGAGAAACTGATTGGGATGTCCCAGGTCTCCTGTGACAATCGTCTAAACATTCCTCACTAAACCCCTGTCAAAGGAACCCTCCACTGGCCAGTTTATACCGAAAGACAGCCACTCAACTTTACACAATGTTCTTAGTCTGCTTGGAGAAAACTTTATGCCATAGTCAGCTCTCTCTACAAACCCTTTTTTTGAAATGTCACAGGAGACATTCCAAGGGTGTCTTCTGTGAATTCAGACTTCCCCCCATCACTTAAGCAGAAAACACAAGACAGACACGCAGATGAGAACAATTACTGATGTGTGGGTGGACCCGGAGAGATCCGCCACCTACAACCCAGACAAGACCAAAGACAATAGACAGAACCCCATGACAGGGCAAAGGAGGCGGCATCCCGTGGCCTGGCCACAGTCCAGGAGATCTGACTGTGTCCAGTGTCTCCATGGACCCCCAACTACTGGTAAACAGAAACAGAAAGGTACCTTTTTATCCAGACGTTGAAGCTTCGGAGATTCCCGGCGGGATCAGGAACAAAGAGTGTGTCCTACAGGTTGCGTCCTTGACAATTGCATTGACCCTGTCATAGCATTCAAGGGCCATGGAACGTCTCAGGGTGGCCACCCCTTTGAGTCTGTAACAGGGACAGCAACTGCTTCAGTGGCCTGTCCAGTCTTAGATCTCAGGACCACTCCCCAAGATCTTGCTGGGGCCTCCAAATGTTGTAGCTGCCAGCCTTCGATAGACACACGGACCACCAGAAATCAGTGAGTTATAGGGAAACACACTCTTTAGTCAGCCAGCTGGGTCTGCCAGGGGTCCAGACCCCAAATCAAGCAGTCCTGAAATATAGAGGTACAGGGTTTTTAAGCCCTAAATCCCTATTTATCCTTTTTGAACACACAAGTCTATTTTTCTTCTTTTTACTAACTCAACCCACAGGTCGGTTGTGCAAGCAAGGGGTACAGAAAATTTATTGTTAGAGCGTTATGTTCCCATGGGCGATAGCCAAACAGTAATTTTCCAGCCCGCACAATAACTGATAGAGCAGTGAGCTAGTTCTTTTTATTAGAGAACAGTCAGGAGTCAAGATTAAATATTATGAAGAACTAAATGACATAAACCACCTGCCAGGTTATATGACAAAGCAGCTAATTTAGTTTGAATATAATAAAAAAAGGCCATAATAAAAATAGGTGAGAAGTGTAATTGGAGTATCTCAAGCTTAGATTTACTTGTAAAGTAATTAAGTATACTGCCCACCAACTGGATATGGATAGTTCAGTGGGTTTGTTTGTGTTGTTTAAATTATGTGCCTCTCAGACTTTTATTCATGTTTACTACTAAACCCCTGAGTTCTGTTTTTCATAAGGTGAGAAACTCTTGGTAGTGTCACTGATTCATTACAGCAGGTGTCTCTAAGAAAAAATTCTATGTGTCTTCTTTAAAATTGCTTTATATATGAGATTTAGTGTATTTTAATAGCTAAGGTTTTCTATTAAATGTGATCTAAATTATAAAGATGTCTGTTTTCATATCACTGATTATTAAGGAGACTGATTTTGTAAATAGTCATTTAGAAGTTAGTAACTGATTCTGAATCTCAATCTTTTATTTTGTAGGACCAGCATTAGCAGTCCAAGGTCCAGCTATATTTACAGAACCAGCAAATGATTCTAATGGAAGTAAGGAGACATCCAGCCTTTTGGATAGTATCTTTTGGATGGCAGCTCCCAAAAACAGACGCAGCATTGAAGTTAACAGGTGTAGGAGAAGAAACCCTCAGAAGCTTATTAAAGTTAAGGTAAGATGTTGATTTTTGTGGGTGTGTTTTTCTCATGACTACCACTGCATATTCTCTTGGTCTGTTCACGTAACCTATGAGTAAATTATTCTCAGATCCTATATGTCTACTTTCTTTTGGTCTAAATAAAATACAATATTCTCGGTATGTATGTATAAATGTATGTATGTATGTCTACTGTCCTGTAGCCAAATAGTAGGAACACAGTTAAGTATGAAGTTTGGTGTTTACACAGAGGACTGGGTTGTGAAGAGCCTATATGACTTTAATTGTGAGCTGTGCCAGTCCTGTGCTGTGTGATTTTTAAACCATATATGGGTAAAATCTTAATTGTGGCAGAACCTAAAATTAAAGTTAGAAGCAGTAGGTATATTGGATCTTGGGTTTTACTGGCATTTACATTTTTATTCTTCACTGTGAAGGAAAATTCTTAGATAAAAATAGCTAGCATCTATAAAGTGCCTATGATGCATCTAAGTACTTTATGTAAATTACCCCATCAAAACCTCACAACAGCCCTCCAAAGTAAAGATTGCTCTACTCAATTTTAGGATGAAGAAACTGAGGCAAAAAGAATTTGCCTGTGATCACAAACTATTAAATAGTAGAGCCAGGATTTGAGCCCTGGAAGTCTAATTCCTGAGCTCAAATTTTTCCCTTGAAACTTTTTTTGTATGTTCTTATCCTCAGACAATTCCACACATCTGCTCTCTGCATTGGGTACATGGATACACTCTCTTCATTGATCTAGTAAAAAAAAAAAGTATAGTGTTTATTGCCTTTGATCTTTTAATTTATAGCTTTAACAGCTGTGATTTGAACTATTGTTTACTTGGTTTCATTCCACAGTAGCAGTGCAGTGCCCATGAAACTCCAGAAAAGAGAACTTACTTTGATTAGCTTCTATCTTTGGTATTAAACCAAATCCTGAACTTAAACCAAGAAATATTATTGTCATAGTTGGGACCAGACTTAATATCTGGACCTGAAAAATACTTCATTAATTAAAACAGAAGTAATTCTTACAATTAGATGAGATAATTTAAGATTTTAGGAATGATCTTGTGCAAGTTTATTATATGATCTTCCTGACTGTGTTGATTCTGAGGGAAAGAATAGCTCTTATCTGTGCATTCATTTTCTTTATTGAATTTTCTGCTACATATAGTATATTATGTTGGGTGCTTTGTCAGGAAAAGAGTACTCACTGACTATAGGTATCTTTCCTATTCCTCCACTTGGGCATGCAATCCAGTTTCCAGTGTAGCAGAGTAAAATGAAAAATTGGTAAAGCAAGTAATTTGCAAGGTTCTTTGTTCGTTTTGGACAATGAAATTGTTTTTCTCATTTGCTTCACAAATGTATGTATATTAATCTTACGAAGTATTTCATAAGATGCTACTGTTTACTATTTCTTTATATGTTTTTATCAAGTTTCAACTGTACAATCCATAGTACATCATTTGTATATTGCATTGTACGTTCACAACTCAAAAGTCAAGTTTCTTTCTGTCACCATATATTTGACCCCCTTTATCCTCCTCTGCTTCCCCCCTTGCCCCCTTCCCGGTTGGTAATAACCATATTGTTGTCTATGTCTCTAAGTTTTTTGTTTGTTTTATTTGTTCATTTGTTACTTTCTGTTTTATATCCCACATATGAGTGAAATCATATGGTTCTTGTCTTTTACTGTCTGATTTTGCTTAGCATAACATTCTCAAGATCTACCAATATTATTGCAAATGACAGTATTTCATCTTTTCTTAAGGCCAAGCAGGATTCCATTTTGTGTGTATGTATGTGTGTATACACACATATGTGCACACACATCTTTATCCAATCATCCGTCAAAGGACATTTAGGTTGTTTCCATATGTTGGCCACTGTGAATAATTCTGCAGTAAATAAAAGGGTATGTATATCTTCAAGAATAAATATTTTCAAAATTTTGGGATAGATACCCAGAAGAGGGTCATATGGTAGCTCTATTCTTAATTTTTTGAGGAACCTCCATACTGTTTTTCATACTGACTATACCAATTAACATAACCACCACCAGTGTATGAGAGTTCCTTTTTCTCCTCTCTCAGCACTTGTTATTTCTTGTCTTGATGATAGCCATTCTAACAGGTGTGAGGTGCTATCTTATTATAGTCTTATTTGCAGTTCTCTTAAAACTAATGAAGTTGAGTGTCTTTTCATATATCTGTTGGCCATTTGTATGTCTTAGAAGTGTCTGTTGAGGTCCCCTGCCCATTTCCTAATTGGCTTGTTTGTTTTGTTGTTGAGTTGTATGAGTTTGGTTTTGGGGGTTCTTTTTCCTTTAATATATTTTAGATATTATTCCCTCATTGAAGGTATTGTTTGCTAATATCTTCTCCCATTTACTTGGTTGCCTATTTGTTTTATTGATGGTTTCTTTTGCAATGCAGAAGCTTTTTAGTTTAATATGGTCTCATTCATTTATTTTTGCTTTTACTTCCCTTGTTTCTGAGGTCAAATTCATTAAATCCCCTCTGAGACCAAGGTCCATAAATTTAGTACCTATGTTGTTTTTTGTTTGTTTGTTTGTTTTGTATTTTATTGTTTCAGGTCTTATATTTAGGTCTCTGATCCATTTTGAATTAATTTTTGTAAAGAGTGTCAAATAGTAGTCTAGTTTCATTCTTTTGCATGTGGCTTTCCAATTTTCCCAGCACCATTTATTGAAGAGGTTTTCTTTTCGCAATTGCATGTTTTTGGCTCCTTTGTTTAAAATTAGTTTCCATTTATGTTACTGAACTCAGTCAGATCCAGCTCATTGCTGCTTGTAAGCCAATACTTGAGAGAGAAAAGGTTGTTAAAAAGAAAGTAAGTTTATTCAAGAGCCAGCACCCTGAGAAGACGGACTGCTGTCAGAAAGGCCATCTTGCCACTTCGGTGCAGGCAGGGGTTATTATAGGGAGAGGGCTGAATAAGGAGTGGGGAAATTTTAAGGTTACAGGGAGAAGGTTGAGTAAGGAGCAAGGTTGAAATTCCAAGGCTGTATCTGCGGAGGAAGGGAGAAGGTCTTCTGGCCTTGGCTTATTTCTCATGCCACCTGGTCAAATGAAAGTTTGGGGAGGATTTTGCAATGTTATGGCTCCAAACAGTCTGGGAACCAAATAGCTTCCTTTGAAGTCTCTTCCTAGGGTTCTCAATCGAGCAAACTGTTATACATTAGTTAAGGCATTTTTATGTGCATAAAATATGGGAGTGAGATTTTTTTTTTAGGAGAAAAAGGAAAAAAATGAATACAATCATAAGACTACAGTAAAACCACAACAATCACTGTTACATATACATGTGGGTTTATTTCTAGACTCTCAGTTCT
Organism: Macroglossus sobrinus; assembly: GCA_004027375.1. Taxonomy (NCBI): domain Eukaryota; kingdom Metazoa; phylum Chordata; class Mammalia; order Chiroptera; family Pteropodidae; genus Macroglossus; species Macroglossus sobrinus. Next base: position 299,379 of record PVKZ01000392.1, read on the forward strand.
GTTCCATTGGTCTATGTGTCTTTTTTTCTGCCCGTACCATACTGTTTTGATATTGTAACTTTGTAGTATAATTTGAAGTCAAGCAGTATGATACCTTGAGCTTTTTTCTTTCCCTTTTATATTGCTTTGGCTGTTTGGGCTCTTTAGTGCCTCATAGAAATTTGATATTTTGTTCTATTTCATTTAAAAATGCCATTGTGATTTTAATGGAGTTTGTGTTAAATTTGGGTAATATGGCATTTTTAACTATGTCGAGACTTCTAGTCCATTAACATGGAATAGCCTTCCATTTCTTTCTTCATTTTTTTTTAAAACAATGTCTTGTTTTCATTTTATAGGTCCTTCACATGTTTCATTAAGTTTATTCCTAGGTATTTTTTGTGTGTTGAAATTGCAAAGGCAATTTTTTTTTTCATTTTTTTCTGAAATTCCATTGCTAGTATTAGGAGTACAGTGGATTTTTGTACATCGAGTTTATAGCCTGCAATTTAATTGCGTTTTTTCTATTTCTGTTAGTTTTTTAGTGGCATCTTTAGGGTTTCCTTTATTTTTTTTCTCTTGCCTTATTGCTCTTGCTAAGACTTAAGTACTGTGTTGAATAACAGTGGTACCAGTGGGCACACTTGTTTCTGATCTTAGAGGAAAACCTCGGTTTTCACCATCAAATATGATATTAGCTGAGGATTTGTCATATAGTGTGTCTGATTATGTTGAGAACTTTTCTTCTATATACATTTTATTGAGTGTTTTAATCATAAATGGATGTTGTATCTTGTCAAATATTTTCTCTGCGTCTATTGATGTGATCATGATTTTTATTCTTTATTTTGTTAATGGGGTATATCACATTGATCTATTTGCTTATGTTGGACCATCCTTGTGCCTCTTGAATGAACCCCACTTGATCGTGACATAATCTTTTTAATGTATTCAATTTGGTAGTATTTTGTTTAGGATTTCTGCATTTGTATTCATCAGAGTTATTGGTCTGCAATTTTCTTTTGTGTGTGTGTTATTCTTGCTAGGTTTCAATATAAAAATAATGTTGGCTTCATAAAATAAGTTGGGAAGTATTGCCTCTTCAGTTTTCTGGAAGAGTTTGAGAAGGACAGGTATTAAATCATCTTTGAATGTTTGGTAGAATTCATTAGTGAAGGCATCTGGTCCTGGACTGTTAGGTTTTTGATGATTGTTTTACTTTCTTTACTGTTGATCTTCTATTTAGGTTTTCCAGTTCTTCCCGAGTCAGTCTAAGAAGGTTATATATTTCTAGGAACTGTTGTTATTGTATAGTCTATACTATTCTCATATAGTCATTTGTGTTTCTATGGCGTCCTTTGTAACTTCACCTTTTTTATTTCTGATGTTTATTTGAGCCTTTTTTCCCCCTTAGTCTTGCCAGAGGTTTGTCAATTTTATTAATCCTTTAAAAGATCTTTGTTGCATTATGTTTTTTCTGTTGTCTTTTTCTCTATTTTGTTTCATTCTGCTCATTTTTATCATTTTCTCCTTTCTACTGACTTTAGCTTTTGTTTGTTCTTGTTCTAGTTCTTTTAGGTGAAACATTAGGTCTTATGTTTTAGATTTTTCTTGTTTCTCAAAGCAGGACTGTAATGCTATAAACTTCCCTCTTATTACCACTTTTGTTGCATCACTCAAATTTTGATGTCATACTGTCTTTCTCATTTATCTCTATATATCTTTTGATCTCTCCATTTATTTCTCCTTTGACCCAGTCATTCTTTTGTAGCATGTTGTTTAATCTCCACATATTTGTGATTTTTTTCCACTTTTTTTTGCAGTTGATTTGTAATTTCAAAGCATTGTGGTCAGAGATGATGCTTGGTATAATTTCGATCTTAAATTTGTTGAGGGTAGTTTTATGTCCCAATATATGCTCTATTCTTGAGAATGTTCCATATGCACTAGAGAAGAATGTATAATTTGGTGTTCTGGGATGAAAAGCTCTGTAAATACCGATTATGTCCATTTGATCTAATGTGTCTTTTAAAGCTGATAATTCCTTGTCTTTACTTTGGATGATCTATCCATAACTGTCAGTGGGTTATTTTAATTCCCTATTATAAGTGTTTTTGTGGGTTTCTTCCTTTCCTTCAGTTAGTATTTGCTTGATATATTTTTATGTTCCCTGATTAGGTACATATATATTGTTAAGTGTTACGTGTTCTTGATTTTATGTCTTCTTTCTCATTATAAAATGTCCATATTTGTTTCTTGTTGCCTTTTTTTATCTTGAAATCTATTTTGTCTGATACAAGTATGGCTATATCCACTTTTTCTGGATGTCATTTGGTTGGAATATCATTTTCCAACCCTTTACTTTGAATCTGTAGTCATCTTTGCAGCTGAGATGTGTCTCCTGAAAGTAGCATATGGTTGGTTTTATTTTTTAATCCATCCTGCTACTCTGTAACTTTCAATTGATGATTTCAGTTCATTTACATCTAAGGTGATTATTGATACATGAGGATTTCTTGTAGCCATTTTATCTTTTGTTTTCTGATAACTGTGTTTCCATTTTTTCTTTTCCCTTTTATTTGTGTCTTAGTTTGGTGGTATTCTATGTCCCCCCCACCCCCCGCCTTTATTTCCTCTTTTTTATGTTATGTATCTCAATTCTAGATTTGTATGTGGTTATCATTAGATTTATGTAAAAGTTTTATATGTATGATAATCTTTTTTCCTCTTTACACCTTATCTCCATTTACCTGTACAAGCTCAGTCCTTTACCCCCTACCCATTTATGTTTTGTTGTCACAAATTACCTTTTTTGTACTGTGTATGCATTTTCAAATTGCAGTAGCTATCGTCTTTTTTTTAAAATGTTTGTTTCTCTTATAATCTTTATGTTATATTTAAATGTTTAATACACTATTCTGAACAAGAGTTGCAATTTCCTGCTTTTGTCTCTTAGTCATCTTATAGTTAGATATCCTTTTGTCTTTATGTCTTGTGGTCATAAAGTCTCTCAGCTTTTGTATATCTGGAAAAGCTTTTATTTCTCTTTCATTTCTTAAGGATAACTTGACTGGTGATTTCTCTCTTTCTATATTTTGAATGTGATTTCTCACTCTTGGATTGTAGTGTTTCCACTAAAAAATCCAATGATAATCTAATGGGGTTTCCTTTATAATTACCATCTTTTTCCTAACGGCCTTGAGAATTCTTTCTTGTCATTAATTTCTGTCAACTTTAATATAGTGTACCTTGGATGAGGCCTTTTTGGATTGAGATAATTAGGTATCTGTTAGCTTCTTGGATTTGAGGATCCAATTTTTTCCATAGTCTTGGGAAGTTCTGAATGATTATTTGTTTGAATAGATTCTCTGTTCCCTCCTCCCTCTCTTCTTTTGTTATACTCATTTTTATATTGCTCTTTCTAATGGAGTCAGATAGTTCTCGTAGCATTCTTTTATTTTTTTCTCACTTCTCTTTTCACAGCTGAGTCATTTCAAGATTTCTGTCTTCAGTATCACTAATTCTTTCCTCTACTTGGTCTTTATTCCCTAGGCTCACTAGTTCATTCTTAATCTCACTGAGTTCTTCAGCTCCAGAATTTACATTTGGTTCTTTTTTAGTTTCAGTCTTTCATAAAGTAATCCTTTTGTTTAGAGATTTTATTTCTGTGTTAATTAAACTGCCTTTATGAGTTTTCTTCTATTCCTTGAATTTTTTCAGATATGCAATCTTGAATTCTTTGTCATTTAAATTACATATTTCCATGTCTTTAAGTTAATTTTCTGGAGATTTTTCCATTTTTTTTTTTTCCGAGCTACCTCATTACCTTGGTTATTTGTGGTGACTGATGGATTATTTCTCTTCCTTGAAATTTGTGGAAATGAAAGCTATTTTTTTTTTTAAGTTTTTGACACTTTACTATTTAGTAGGTTGATAAGTAGAAGTCTAACTTTTTTGTTTTTCAGTAGATGGCTCTGAAATGCAACTCTTTATTTTCTCTTATTTGCACTGCTGGGGCTTCTGGGATCTCTTTGGGGGCAGTTTTGCCTCCTCCATAGACTGTGCCCTGTATTCCCTGGGCATTTGGGTTTCCTCTCTCTGACCAGGTTACCTCAGTCGCAGGGCACCATTTCCGTGGGGGACTATGGTGGGTTTGGGAGCTACTGGCCTGTGAGATTCCTGTGCCATCTCCTGTAACTAGATACTGCTAGCAGTGTTGTGCTGTCTCAAGTGTTTTTGATGCCTCAACCAGTATCCACTGCATTGGATAGAGGCCAAATGTGGTGAGGTGCAGCGGCAGGCCCGGCATCTGTGGAAACGCCCCTCTGCCATGAGCTCCCCAGTCAAGGTGCCCCTCAAAGTCCAGGAGGCAGATGAAGCCAAGCTCCGACAAACAGAAGCATAGTTCAGGAAGATGGACGAGGCTATCACCCTTTTTCAGAAGATGCTATGATACATCAGCTCCAACCCACAGTGGTCTACCATAGAGATGGCAGTAATAAATATTTTGCCACAAAACAAAAAAAGAAAAGAAAGAAAGACGGGGAGACTGTTAAGTACATTCATGGCCTTGTTTTCCTTTCAGTAATGGCAGTTCACAGACATCAGCTGCTATACTTCTGTATCTCCACTCTGGTCACTAGGTATAGAGCTGCAGTGTGTGCCTGCCCTTCAGGGAGAAATGTTCCTGCCTGTCCAGTTCTCAGGGCTGTGGGGAGAGTGTGCCCTGTAACCTGATGCCTCCACTGCTACTTTTCTGCTGGAGCCACTGTGAGCTCCAGGAAGGTGAAGGGAAGTGGCTGTGCATCTGTGGCTTTGTTTTCTGTCTGGTAATGAAAGGCTGCTGCTAGATCACAGCTGTCGCACCTTTCTTTGTGTTCCATCTCTGCTTCTGAGGTTAGCTACACTGTGTGCTGGCCACTCAGGCAAGAATGTTGATTTTATCTCCTTGTTCTTTAAGGCTGCAGAGTGTGCTCTCTGTACCCTGACACTTCCACTGCTACTGAGTTTGTTGGGGCCATAGTGAGCTCTGGGCTGCATCTGTGGCACCAGTTTCTGTCCGTCCTTCATTCCTCTTCCCCTGTTCACTCATATTCTCACCTTTAGATGTTTCAATTAGAGGATGTCTCAGATGTGTTTGTGTATTGAGAAGGGAATCCTTTGTTGAATTATAGCTGTCCAACTTGTAACTTCAAAGGGAGAGACCTGGAGGTCCCCTTATGCTACCATGCTGTTGACGTCATTCCTGTTTTTCTTTATATTTCAAGTCTACTTTTAAACACATCAAAAAGACTTTATTTAAAGGGCGTAATTCTCATTATAGTTGGAAAGATGTATAAAAACTCATCAAAATATCCTTAAATTGTAACAAAACAGGTAAGTTTTAGATTAAGGAATAATCAATGTTCTTATATAAAAAAATTACATTATCTACGAACTATACTTCATATGTAGAAATTTGAATTACACTGTGATAAATCAGGGGGAGCCAACTTGTAATATATTTAAAGTGAGGTTGAACTAGATGACATATAACCTCGTGCAGCATGATTATTCCAAGAAAATTCAAATATAATCTCCTGTCAGTAATTATTTGTTCTTTATTTTGCCTCTTGTTAATTTTTTTTTCTTTTTTTAAAGAACAACATAGACGTTTGTCCTGAATGTGGTCACCTGAAACAGAAACATGTTCTTTGTGCCTATTGCTATGAGAAGGTGTGTAAGGAGACTGCAGAAATCAGAAGACAGATAGGGAAACAAGAAGGGGGCCCTTTTAAGGCTCCTACCATAGAGACCATGGTGCTGTACACAGGAGAGACACCATCTGAACAAGATCAAGGCAAGAGGATCATTGAACGAGACCGGAAGCGACCCTCCTGGTTCACCCAGAATTGACACCAGAGGTGTTTAAATAGGATAATTTAACATAAAACATTTCTCCTGAAAGAAAGGATTCTTTGTTTTTAATGTTTTGTGCTTGTTTTAAAATCAATATAGCTCTAAACATTCTTTATGAGCAGTTTTAGTGTGGATAATTCAAAGAATGTCAGGAGTAAAGTCTGAAAATGTTTGTTTATGCAGAGGCTCAGTGGATTTATATGTCTGTTTCTATTATAAAGTTTTAAGTAAATGTTAGGTTTTCAGGACAGAACAATAAAAGAAATAATTTTAAATTCATATCAGTAGTTATGTGTTTGGCTGTGGTTTTGTTTGTTTGCCACTGTTTTTTCTTATATAAGACGACTTACAGAAATGCATTTGTTTTAAGTAATACCTGGAAATAGGTTATTATTTGAATTCTGTGTAATGTTTTTAAGCTGGTGGTTGTTGCAATAAGAAAAGGTTTGTTCTGTTTTTTCTTTTGTTGTTTTAGCAAACTAAAATTACCTTTGGTGAAATTTATGTGGGACATATGTTTATTTACTTGGTTGGACAAGTAGTTCTTGACATTTTACATTAAATGAAAATGACATTCAGAATTCCTTAAATGTCTCATGAGATTTATAATTTATTCTTTTGGAAGAGAGAGTTAAAAGGAGATGTAAGTAAATTCAGTAGTACACAGAAAATGTGCTAAGGATGTTGCCTTATATCTCATCATTTTCTCTTTATAGCAATGGCCTTTTTAACTTAAAGCAGTTCATTTCATATTTATTTCTTCCTCCATTTCTCTGTCTACCTTGAGCAGAAAGTTTGCTATTTTGTTTCCTGCCCCATTTGTAAATAAAGTGAGATAGCTTTTTAAACAGAGGTAAGAGAATTATAGTTAAATGGAAAAATCAGTGCACAAAATAAGATAATATCCAGAATAATGCATGACAGAATACTTACTAGAATTAGACAGCAAATTGAACACTGAACTTACTTTTCCTTGGAAAGAACCTGCATGTCTAAACAAGGTAAGGCAAAGTCTGGAAATTTATCACTATCTTGGTACCAAGACCTTAGGACATTTCTTCTGGGGAACTTCATAAGGAAGATTTTGTAATGGGATAATCCATGTTATTCCTAGAAGTAAAGTGGCTGGTTTCATGAGGTGCAGTATAGACTGAAAATATGTTGAAATGCAATTCAATAAAGGCAAATCCTTAAAACTTCCGAAGTATTGGAATCCCAGTAATTAGCTTTTTCAAGGCTTGACTTGAGCTAAGCATAGAATTGAGTTTCTAGAGCTATTGGTTATCTGAATATTCTTATTAAGGCAACTCTTTGGATAATTATTTTTTAGTCTCTGACAAGCCTTAGAAATTCTATATGTCACACTTAAAGTAGGTATTGGTTGAGTAGAATCAGTGATTCAAGAAAACCAAGGCTAAACAGGTACATACGTAATCTCCACTGTGTACTCAGCATCTCAGTGGACAAAACTAAGTGTACTCCTAGGTTTTTCACCTTTGTTCTTTGATTATGAGAAGGCTCTGTATGTGGGTAGATGGGAGAATATGCGGGTAGGGTCACTTTTCATGGATAGATAAATATTATAAAATGGATCACCAAATTAGCAGAGAACATGTTTAATTCATATCAGAAAACCATGTGATAAAGGAGCGTGCCTACCACTTTTTTGAAGAGGTTGTTCTTCAAAGTTATATAATACATTTTATCACTTCATACCTTCCAGTTTTAATATCAAAAAAAAAAGTTTGAATTAACTCACGCAACTGCTTCTAACTCATCATCTAATCTAAACCAGGAAGAGGACCTGTTCCCAGATTAACAAAATAATGTAATTTTTCTATGATTTGATTTTTTACATAAAATTCTATAATCCATCTGGAATTAATTTTGTTATGTGATATATGGACAGAATCTAACATGGTTTTCCTTCTCAAGTACAGCACTAATTTTCTTAATACTATTTAACATTTACATACATTTGCATTATACTTACATATGCTAGGATCTGCCTCAGGCTATACTGTCCCATTATCTGTCTTTCTGTTTATGAACCAGTAAAATCCTTTTTTGTTTTTAAAGTTTATTAGGATAACAATCCTATTTTAATTACTGCAACATTATAATGCATTTTACCACAATGGCAAAGGAAGTGTCTTCTCATTACTCTTTTTTCTGTCTCAAAAAATGTAGCCCTATATTTATTTTTTATAATGAACTTTAGAATCACTTGGTCCAGTTCCGTATTCATTGGGATGTGGGTTGGGACAGTGTTAACCTTAAAACTTAATTCATTTAGCATATTTAGTCTTTTTACATATGTAGAAACATAGTAATTTTTCTATATTCATTCCGGTCTTATTTCCTAGCTTTAATTAATTTCCATGTTTTTTTCCTCACATAGGCCCCTTAACATCATTGCAAGGATCACCCCAATGCCCTGGACCCAAACTTCTAGCAGTGGAGAGATTGTTCTCTTAGTGGTTTCTACCTCCATCAAACACATCCTATTTACTAAAGTAGCAACTGGAGGCCAGCAGATAACTGAGAAGTCTGCTTTATTTCCATACTTTTCAGGAATATGCCTAGAAACCTGGGTCTCTGAATTTGCCCCCACAGCAGCCCAATCTATGATTTTGCTTTTCCTGCTTTCCTGTCATTAGATTTAGACAAAGCACATAATTCCATTTCCTCCAATGTATTGATGACTTAATACTGTGTGTTCTAAACGCTTAGTGGTTATTTTTGCTTATAAAATCTAGAATATGAAGGTCAGGGACATCTAAGTTTTATCATTTGAGTTATCATAGGATGTAGTTTATAGGTGGTAAAAATAAGCAATTGGAAAGATAAATTCTTACAGCTTTTTAAAAAATTCTTTCAGTCACCTTCCTCATTCAAAAACAATTAGTCTTTAATCTCCAAAGCATTTTTTAATACAATGAATGGCATTTATTGAATACCTATTATACATCAGATATTTTGCATGTTATAATCTTCAAAATAACATTGTAGAGCAATGTTAATAATCACAGCTGTTTGTTCAGTGTGTGGTGCATGAGGTACAATGTTGTTTCACATAGATTGCTTATTAAATGTTTATATGGCATTATTGTTGGTTTAATTGACATTTTTTTCATGATATTTTCTTGTCTTTTGGCCTCATCTGATTCAGAGCCAGAGCATTTTATTTAGTTGCTCAAGGAAGAGAAGAGATATTATAAAGGAAAGCTATTAAAAATTCTGGCTTTAAGGGAAAAAAGCAAAGTCATGGGAAAATGATTGGGAAAGGATCATGTTTATTTAGTAAATAGGATTCCCAGCCCCAAGGGTTAGGTAAAAATGCTCCTGGCCAGAGGAGAGTGTTACTGAAGAGTGAGGTCCTCTTCCCGCAACCCCCGTTTTCCAGGTTCTTGATGTCTTAAAGAAAGAATTGAGCAAGACACTGAAATACAATAGAAAAGAAAAGTTTCATTAGAAGGGAAAGTACACTTCCAGAAGTGGAAGTGGACCTGAGCAAGAGAAGCATGGTTCAAAAGGCCTGGTAACAAAGACTTCAGAGTTTTTATCCCTTTTTGCTGTGGGTGGTGATTGTGGCTTCCTTGATTGACAACTAAGATTGACGGGACTCAGAGATTCATCATTTTCTGTGCATGTTTGTTCCCAGAATTCAGCGTTATAATTATATTAATTAACTTCTAGGCATATGCATCATAATAATGATGGTATAATGAGACTCAGGTGGGTTGAAAGTTATTGGGGTCGTCATTGCCCAGGTGCAAATGACTGACTTAAACTGGTGCCTAAATCTCTGCCTTCTAGCTTGCTTAATTGTGGGTGGATTGGGGCGGACTCCTTCCAAACTAGGATGACCTCAGAATATGCAGGTAGACCTGAAATCCCCTTACTAAATAACTTTCCTGCCTCCCTCTTTTCTAAGAATCATGAACCCTCTTGCTATTAGTATGGATGTTGAGGGACAAGAGGTTTCTTCCCTATCTGCTTCCTGCTGAGAATGGCATTAGTCCCTGCCTACAGGGGTTTCATGGAGCTCTCTCCCTTTCTGCCTCAGTCAGGGTGGGGTCTTGGGTTTCCGCTGAAGTGCCACTGCAGAAGTAAGAAACTTTCCAGTAAATCAGTCACAGAGAAGTGATATCTCCAGGCTCCAGCCCCCAGGAGGGCGTTGACCCTTGTCCTCACCTGCTCCATAACAATTGTACAAAACAACACAAGAGTAACAAAATACAAGAGGAAATGATTCAGTCAAAATATGCAATAAATATGGTATATGAGGATGCTGCTAGTATATCATGACATACTTACTGTTGATATGGAAAATGTAAAGAAATCTAAGATGGCTATCCTGTCATGGAGGAATTTTAACAACCTCCTCTCCCTGGAACACTACCTTTCTGCGCACACAAAACAAAAGACCACCAAGTATGCAGAAGAATTCAATGTATAAATCTACCTGCCTGCCTTTGTTCGGGGCTCAAACTCTGGACGGTGACTCCTCTGAGCCCGCCGGTGTAAGTAAACCTCCTTTGATTCTCAGTTTGCTGAGTGCCGCTTGGTTCTTCTGGGTTCATAGGGCAAAATATGCAACAATAAAATAAATAAAAAGACAGAAAAAGAAAAACATGTGCATAGGGTTAGAGATGACAGAGAAAAAGATACCGTGACCTGGAGAGACAGACACAGAAAGAGAGGCAAGAAAGAATTTGGCAGTATCATTTCAGGCCTCACGTTTTCAAAGAATGTATAAGAGGGAAGAGGAGATCTCTTTCGGAAACTATCCCCAAAGAATCAGAACTTCTTTCCCAAAGTTCTTCAAGAACCTCTCCTTACTCATTATTGGGTCACATACAGATTCTCTGTAGCTAGAAAAGTGTCATGATCTGATTGGCTTAATGTAGGGAGGAGGCAAGAGAATTAAAATGTTAAGCCACGTTCAGAGACTGCAAATATACAAATCAGCCCTGTGGCCAGGCCAAGAGAAACCTGCAGAACAAAGGAAAATTTCTTCTGGGATTACTAACCACCCATTTCTCCACACCTGTGAAAAGGAAACAGGAACCAAGAGTCATTCCCTATGGCTAAAACCATGGGGAACCTCAGGATCAAAGGCTGGGAACTGCTAGCAGATCTTCCACTCTACATATTCTTATCTTTTCATACTAAATATCCTTCCCCTTCCTCAACTGTATGTCCATATCAAAGGAGATGGGAACTAAAGAATGACATATAAACTGAATTCCCCAGACTCTTAGGGTCCCTCTGTGTCTTTTCTCTCGGTCCTTCTTAGTGCCTTCATTCTGTCTCCCTCACTCTCCCTAATCTCTTTCTATTGTCTCTGTCCCTCTGAGTCTCTTTTAGGTTCTATGAGAGGGGACCAAACTCCCCATCTGTGGAGTGTTACCCCTTTCCCAGTAAACTTTACTTATGACTCAATTTTGGTGTGTATATTAAATTTTTTACTCTCTCCGCCAAAGAACCCCCTTCTCCCAGTGCAGAGCTTGGTTTCCATCACCCACCCTCCCCAACCCCACCCCACTCACTTGGGAGAATTTGTCCTGCCCTGCATTGTCTTTTATGTCTAATGTAGGGAGAAGGCAAGAAAATTAAAATGTTAATCACGCCACATTCAGAGGCTGCAATATGCTGATCAACCCTGCAGCCAGACCAGGAGGACACCTGCAGAACAAAGTTAGATTTCTGCTAGGGTTGCTAACAGCCCATTCCCCTCACCTGAGAAGGAAAAACAGGAACCAAGAGTCATTCCCTGCGGCTAAAACCATGGGAAATCTAAGGATTAAAGGCTGGGAACTGCCTGCAGGCCTTTCAGGCAACATACTCTTCTTCCACTTCCTCACTGTATGTCCATATCAAAGGAAATGAGAACTAAAGAACGACATACAAACTAAATTCCCTGAACACTCAAGCTTCCTCTTAGTGCCTTTTTTGTTTCTTTCACTGTCCCTCTCAGTGCTTTTACTCTGTCTCTAGCACTGTCCCTCTCACTCTCTGCCTCTCAGAGATTATACTCTGCCTGCAGTGTTATCCCTTTTCTAATAAACTTTCCTTTGACTCTAACTTTGGTGTGTGTGTTGAATTCTTCACTCTCCAGCAACAGACCCTCATCTTCTCTCAGAGCAGGGCTTAGTCTCCCTGTCACTTGGGGAAATTTGTCCTGTACTGTATCATAACCACAGAGGGGCCAAAGGACATAAACTCGCCGCACCCAATCGCTATGGTCCCTTTCATCTGAGTGACTTGGGTTTCCCTAAACCATGCGGATTAATTGGCCTTGGGCAAATGGTTGACCCTTTGTCTAGGGGTCTAGTAAGAGACTCGTTTTCTAACCAAGCAGGTGTCCAGAAATCCTATCTGTTTTTCCTGCTTTTCCTATAACTTCCCTGATTTATTTTCACCATAAGAATTATAGAAAAGACCTGCTGAGGGACCCCATCCAAACTCTAAATTAAAAGTCTGTGCAGCACCTTTCAGCCACAACAGAATAGGTAAGGCCCTGGTGGAGTCTTCTGTTTCTTCCTGTCGGCCCCTTGCTTTCATTTCTGTTGGGGATTTGCAACTAGGGAATTGGTAGGCTGCGGAATTTTGCCAGGGCTTACTTCCTGATCTTGCCCCTTAGCCTTTTCCTTCTTCCCTCCTTTCTCCAGAACTCTAATGAGGAGGTGGCAGGGTCCCGATAGCCACCTCCACTATACTCTTAAAACTCTTCCCCTGTCTGTCCTGTACTTGTTTCTTGATTGGCTCCAGGACTCTGGAGCAATCTCAGAGATAGCCAAAATCGCTCAGAATGAGCACTAGGACCACCAGACGTGATTACATTGGGTCCCTTGGCCTAAGTTCCCTATAGTGCGGTCTCCAAGGTAGTTAGTTCTTCCCCGAGGCACCAGCATTCTTTTTTCCTATTTCTCTTTTTCTCTCTACAAGCCAAAGCTGCAGCAGTAGACCCCTGTGCATGCTTGTAGCAGTAGCCGGTCTAGACCTGTTCTGCATTTGCCTCTTTTAGTAGCGGTGTATGGCCCAGACCCAAGCCACACATACATATTCCTGTATGGGGTGGGTAAAAAAAAAAAAAAAACAAAACACTGGCATACATTTTCTTTTTGCAAAGACTGTCCTCTTAGTCCTCCACCTACAGCTGCTGAGTCCACGTACCCGCCACCATCAGTGGACCAGGGGTACCACCCTGAGTCTCTGGTGGGCTCGCACCCTCCCTCACCGGCGGGACTGGGGCACGCCCTACCTCTCCCTTCCACTTTCCCAGGCAGCAGGCTGCACACACATGCCTGCCAGAAGAGAAGGAGCCATCAGGAAGACAAAGGGAGGTACTCAGCTTCATGTACCACAGGGCTCACATAGGCCTTTCAGTGGGTGGAGTAAAGTCCTTTCAGACTCAGGCAGCACAGGTAGGACCATATTCTCTGGTAGTTTATGACTTAAGATTCAATGATTTTTTTACCCAGGCTAACCCAGTTCAATTCCCAGTCAGAGAAGAACTTTTTTCCTCCTTCCTCCCCAGGGGCACACCTGCTTAGCCGGCAATCGAAGAGAAGGCAGGAATTGGGGTCCAGCGTTGCAAGCTGCTGTACTTCCTTGTAGGGAGGACCTATAGGGGCCCAGCCTCCTCCCAAACTAAAGATGGGAGGGGGTTACTAAGAAGTTTGGCCTGTAAATGATTCTCTGAACTACAATACTCTCCTACAATTACATCTTTGCAAGAAATAGAAAAAGTGGGAACAAATACCCTATGTACAGGCTTATGTGATCCAAGACCTAGATTTATTAGATGGTCCAATGATAGAAGTCCCTCCCCAGACATCTCACAATAATCAGGAATGTTCTCCCCCTTCACCCTCTCACTATGACAGGGGATTGAGTTCTCTGCAAACCCCATCTATTTTACTGCTCCCTGAGGAAACTAGATTTGCCCCTGATGATGATGGTGATGATGGTAAATGCTGAGGATGGGAGAATAATAAGAGAATGTGCATGACCTCTGATATCTGTACATATTTTTTACCAGTATAAAATATTTAATTGACTTGGGAAAAGATGCCTTTTAGTTATTAACATTAATTACTAGAGGAATCTGAGTTCACTGCTTTTGGTTTCTCATTGTAGAAAATGTTAGGTTCACTGAAGGAGGAACACACAAGGCTGAAGGGGTTAAGCAAGGTTTATTGTAGCAGAATGATAGCCTAGCTGAGCCAAAGATGGCATAAGCCCTGAATGAGAATGTGAAGGGACCTGAAACATATGGGGCTTGAGGCGGGCTTTTTTGGTGGGAATATTTTTGGCAGGAAAGTTGGTGGGGAAGGGAGGAGAGCCCAGTGAAGTGGGAAGTGAGCATATAGCGTTGCCAACCGGGATGCAAGGCTTGGTTCCACACAAAAGTAAGGGAGAAGTCTAGTTCCCACACTATGGAGGCAGGAGGGGTTAGGGATAGGGCCGTCCTGTACCTAACAAACAGAAAAGCTAAAAGATAAATGAGAATCTGTTAATGGATATTGTGAAACTTATTAAAATGTTGTTTTAAAAAATTATACATATATTGCCAACAAAAACCTATGCTTCTAGAGATTACAAAATGTATTCATAAATTTGCCAATCTAAAGATGTTAATTGCTTACATTTTAGGGTCCACTAAGAGTTAAGAATTGTAATTATGATGGAAAGGAAAATGTATGTTTTCAGTAACAGAGGGGTATAAAGTATGAAGATATATTTTGAAGAAATTGAAAGAAAATAATTTCTCCTGTAATAAGGTTGGTTATTTCTGAATGAATGAAGAGAGGCAAACTGAATGAGTAAAGTTGAAGTTTTGTGAGGAGAAATCCTGAGAGAAAATTTTATGTGATTAAGCTAACCAAGATTGGAAATTTAAATATTAGAAGTAAGCTAATGCAAAATTAGAGTTGTTTTAATGTTTCTTGGCTTATATTTCTGCTATTAATATTATGGAAAAGTTTTCTGAGTAGAAATCAAGAATTCTGTGCTTAATCAAAATAGTTTTCTGTGTTTTGTGTTGTTTTAACCACTTTTCTGAGGATTTTAGAAATTATACTAATATTGGCCCAAAGTCTGAGAGCCAGAAACTCCTGGCTATATATTTCATATTTCAAGCTGTGCTAGATATTCAAAAGAAGCTCCAAAAGTTGGAGCCTGGACCCAACCCTCGTAGGCTGCCTTGGTGCTAAAAGTCTTTAAGGTGTCCAACAACTGGAACCGGACAGGGAAGAAAGAGTAGAAAAAAAGGTGCAAATTTTAGCTGCCATAATACAGGGATCATCTTGAGGTGACCCAAGGCAGTAAAAACCTTTCAGGTTTGGTGAGCCAATGTTTTAGTTGGGATCTTGGTTGGCATTGTTGGGACTGGGGAATAAACAATGGGCATAGTGAAGGAAGGAAAGGCACTGGAAGGGGGAATGTCCATCCAGCCCCGGGAAGCCAAAGAGGGATGGACCTCCTAAACTCTCTCCCCTCATAGCAAGTCTCCCAAATGAGAGAGCTGCTCCCTCTAACAATCAAGGCCCAAGTGCTTGCTGGCTCTAGTCCGAGAGAAATCTATTGCAATCAAGACAGTGTTGGCTCAAGTCACCCTCAACATGGCAGGGAGGAAAACTGAATTTTTACTGGATACTAGAGCTATCTAGTATCCTGACTCATCCCATGGGCCTCTTTGTTCTGCAGGTTTGAGGTTCCAAGGTAAGAAGTATGAGGCTTGGGCAGTTGAAAGAAAATTCAGGGAGACATAGGCAACTGCAACATAGCTCTTATTTTCCAGCAAGAGCACAGCTTGCCTCTCAGGGTGATGGCGCCTTTTATACACAGGTCAAACAATAGTGGCACACTACCAGATAATGGAAGTCCATGCATGCATAACAGGCATATGGGGTTACATAAGGGGAGTCACTCACAGCCTTTCCCCAATACTAATTGCACAGTGACAGAAATAAATAGCCAGCCTAACATTAAGATAATTTATTTTTCCCATTGTGAGACTGGGACTAGCAAGAAATTCTCCACCACATGTCAGGAACAAGGTCTGGTAGGGAGAGGCTCTCATCCCAGGGGGCAGCCAGAAAAAGGGCAGCTCCCTTTCCCATTACACAATACACATTTGTGGGGAACCTGATGCTAAAGTATTCACGGACAATCTGCTTCTAGGTCAGGATTTCGTGTACAGAACAAAGCAGCTCCCTCTGTGAGAACTACTGAAAGTCAACCTTCAACACAAACAGAAAAGGGCCTACTAAAGTTTTGTTAAGCTCCCCAACTGCTGTTAAATTACAGAGAATCAAGAGCTGGGTGCATTTGTCTCAAATTCAACCAGTCTCTTATGATGAGACCCCCCACGGGTTCCTCCATAAAATGAAATGGGAAGTGTGACCTATTCCTGTGAACCTGTGAGAGATCTTAAATTCTTATTCTGGAATATAGATAAATCCATCTGTCCCAGGGAATCCAGGGACTTTTCTGAATAATTAATCTTTTTGCCCGCTGTCTATGCTGCTACTCTCTCTTCAAAATGATTCCATTTTTCTTTTTACTACATATCTTTACCTTAAATTAACAAATTGCCATGGAAAAGTAACTTCATTGTCACTTACCTCTACTATTAATTTTAAATTTTGTCTTTTCAGTCTTTGCTAAATTTATATCTTCTAGGCTGCAAGACTTTCTGCCACTTCCAAATGCTGGAAACAACCTCATGTTCTCTGTCTCCAGGGTCCTTAGGCTAGGCTTCCAGAGATTTTTATTCCCTGTAGGCATGGACTATAGCCCTATCTAAGCTTTGGAGAAGTTACAGAAGACAAACCTTTATCCCTCAACATTCTATTAAGAATAAGGGAATAAAATCTCTACGGGAAATAATGTAGGGAAGAGGCAAGAGAACTAAATGTTAAATCAAGCTACATTAAGAGACTGTAGCCAGTTCACAAGGACACCTACAGAAGAAAGAATTTCTGCTAACAACCCATTTCCCACACCTGTGAAGAGGAAAGAGAAAAAACAGTCTTTAAGTGGCTGTCCTACACAAAATCATTCATTCCCTATGGCTAAAACTATAGGGAAACTAGATTAAAGGTTGGGAACTGCCGGCAGGCCTTTCACACTACATCTTAACTTTTCATGCTACATACTCTTACCCTTCCTCACTATATGTTCATTAGCAAAAAAATGGGTAAACTAACTCACAGAAACTAAAGAATGATAACCTGAATTGCCTGAAACATCTGGGTCCCTCTCAGTATCTTTCTCAGTCCCTCAGTGCCCTTACTCTCTCTCCCTCTGAATCTCTCTTAGGCTCTGCCTCTGATAGGAGACCATGTTATGTCTATGGATTGTTACCCCTTCTCCGATAAACTTTCCTTTTGATTCTAGTGTGTGTTAAATTTCTACGCTCCATCAAAGAACCCTCTTCTCTCAATGCAGGGCTGTTCTTTCCCCCACTTGGGGGAATTTATCCTGTTCTGCATCACAGGATGCAGTTATATACCCATCTCTAACTAATTGACTAGCTTTGTGATCTTGTTTAAGGCTACGTCTAAATTTCCTGAGTTCTAAAATAAAGCTATTGGACTAAGTGATTTCCTTTTAGCTATCACAACCTACTGTACTATAAATATCCACATGTCATCTGGAAAGCTAACATGTCTATTTAGCTAAGAAGTGCAGCTTTAAATTTCACATATGCCAACACTATGGGACACTTGGAAGAAAGAGCCCAGGCTCTTTCAGACAGCAGCTCACTTCTAAGAGCTCTGGGCTATGGGCAAGTGTGTGTGTATCTTATTTGCCATCTATAAACCCCGAGGTAGTCCATCATGGTTTTATTAATTTTTTTACATTAAAATATGTCTGACTTTTTTGAAACAGCTATTAGCATATCTGGGATAAGGGCTGGGGAAGGATTTAGTTGGCTTTTCTGATTTTGCAATTCAAGGGATACCACTTTTGGTGCTATTTGGTAAGTGACGTTTTTAAACTATATTGGTGTATGTGTGTGTGTGTGTGTGTGTGTGTGTGTGTGTGTGTGTGTTCTGAATTTCTATAATTCTTCAATGGCCCATTTTAGTAGGGTCATTTTCATAAGCTTCTTCTTTGCTTCCTTCATCATTAGATTCTCTCTCCAAGGATTCCATAGCCTTACTCCTCTCCTAATTCAGTGCCTGCCAATACTGCCATTTCTACTAGGAAGTACTTTTCAAGTCTTTTTTTTTTTAATACTATTTCATGCTTTTGGACTCTTCTTTTCTCAGATTGGTTCTCCGTCATTCACACTCTCAGTTTTGCTCTCTACTTTTGAGAATGTAACATTTTGGTTTCCTTTGGATTCTATTTTCCCCAGAACCCCTTTAAACTCTCCACTTTTCCATGTAGTTCCTGCCAAATCTTCTGGTCTTGGATGTTTATTTCCCCATTCATTCATAAGATAGAGTTTGTTATCTTCTCTGTATTATAGTTATACTATAGGAGTAGATTATGGGTGTTTTATTTGGTCTCTTTGTTCTATATAGTTTAGAGGAGAGCATATGGGGAAAATGACTCTAGATAATTATTAATAGTTTTACAACACATCATTAAATAGATATATCATAATTTTTATAAACTATTATACAGTCTACTATTGATGGACTTTTAGGAAGTTTGTAGTGCTTTGTTATTCTGAACTAGGACTATTGTCAAGTAATTTATTATCTAAACTGAGAGAGAGACTTCTGGAAATGAGGAAATTGTAAGACAATAGAGTTGTCTCTGTTGAACTGTGCTGTCCTGGGCAAGTTAGGCACTCTACCTTGCCCAAAACATAAATTTCTAATGAAAGACTTGAGGCTGTCATGTTAGGTAACTTGGGGATGCCCCCTTTCCCTCCAGGATATGGTTCTGGTATTTTTTTTTTCTTCAGACCTCCCCGTTTTAGCCACAAAAAGGGGAGATAAACCCAAACTGGTCTTTTCCAGCTTGTCCTGTCCAGCTAGAAATTTATAATCAAATTATCCTGTGAGGTTAGTTTCTGTAGAACCCCTTCTTATTCCACATGGCTGAGCTGTAAAAATTACAGAGCTTTTTGGGAAGAGTTTCACTTGCAAAGTTGAATTGGGACAGACATAGAAAATGTAAAAATAATTGAAATCAAGCATAAATAACCAATAACTCTCTTATATTAAGTGACTACAATCTATTTAATGCTGTTCACAAAGATGTGATATAAGGTGGAAGAAATTGTCCTAAGTAAATTTTTCTAAGTGATTTTGTTGTTTTTATGGTGTTAGGAAGAGAAAGGGCTAACATCTTTGCTGAGTCTTCCCAGGCAATCAGATTTTGTTCTTGGCTGAAAAATTGAAGAAAGAAAGTAAAGTTGTGAAGCAGTAAGACCTTGGTAAAAGCTGGGGGACTGCACTGAAAAATCTGACCAAGATGAGTTGTTCCAAAGCAAAAGAAGAGGATGCCTGGTGCTAGGGGGCAGTTGCCACAGTCTACCACTGGGTTTCGATCTCAACTCCATAAATCTGTAAATTTAGTTTCATTTGTGTCAGAGGCCAGAGCATGAGCAGAATTACCATAAATAAAATTCACAAAAACATGACAGTCAGGGATGATAATATATTAGTTTTTATCAAAGATGTTGATGTAAGAAATGTTCAGACCTATAGAGATTTTTTATAAGTTTATTTGAGCCAAAGAGATGACAAATACAGGGAGCAAATTTCAAATGCTCCTGAAAATAACATTTTTTAGTTTCTTTTATGCATTTGAAATTAAAGAGGTAACATAAGATAAATGGAGGTGAGAGGAAGCCATGCAGAGATTGAATTACAGTAGCACGTCCCAACATTTTTGGTACCAGAGACTGGTGCTCCTATGAGAATCTAATGCCCAATGATCTGAGGTGGAGCTGAGGTGGTGATGCTAGTGTTGGAGAGCAGCTGCAAATATTGATGAATCTTCGCTTCCTCATTTGCCTGCCACTTAACTTCTTGCTAGGCAGCCTTGTTCCTAACAGGCCATGGACTGCTACTGGTTTCTGGTCCAGCGATTGGGGACCCTTGAATTGCAGAATAATTAACAATATTATGTGTTCTCTTGAGAGCAATTATGGCTAACTCAAAGATGCACAGAAATAATGGACAGGAATTGCTTAAGACAAAGGTAAACCTTTTATTAAATAAGTTATTTGCCTGGAGTGTGACTACTCACTATGACCTGCCCGGTTAGGAACTTATGATCAGGTCACTGTATAATTACTGTCAAGGCAGCCCGAATACTATTGTCAGCTGATCACATGGTATCAGGAAGTTGATGGCACACAAGTACCCTTATAAGTCAGCTAGGAGCATGGGCACCTGAGTAAACTGGACACTTATAGAACCTTATGTGGCCAAAAAACCTGTACTGGACTGAGGAGAAATTATTTATATTCTTTACATTCCCCACTTAATGTGACTGTTTAGGTTTTACTGCTGAAATATTAATATGACTTTTTTAAACAGAGTGCTGCCCAGCTGTAAATCACCTCAAGTCTCTGCTTTATCTAATCAGTTGTTGATTTCTTCCAGTGTAATCTTCATTTCAGTTATCATAGTCTTCATTTCTGACTGGTTGTTTTTATGTTTTCTATATCTGTTTTAATATTTTCTATTGCTTTGTTAAAGTTCTCACTGAGTTCATATATTCTTCCCCTAGGTTCATTGAGTATCTTTGTAAACAATATTTTGAACTCTGCATCTGGTAGATTGCTCATCTTTATTTTGTTTAGTTATTTTTCTGAAGCTTTGTTCTGTTCTTTCAATTGGGACATGTTTCTTTGTCTCCCATTTTGGCTGCTTCCCTTTGTTTCTGTGTTTTAGATAAAGCTGGTATGTCTCCTGGTCTTACTAGAGTGGCTTTATGTATTAGATGTTCTGTGAGGCTCAGTGGCACAGCCCTCCATTGTCACTTGAGCCAGGTGCTCCAAGTGTTTCCTTTGTATGGGTCATGTCTGTCTTTCTGTTGTACTTGAGCCTTGCTTACTGTTTGTATGTCAATAGGAAGGACTGACTCTTGGTCTAATTGCTTGTGAGGACTGGCAGGTGAGAGGATAATCCTTCAGAGCAAGATTCCCTTTAGCAGGGCTCTGTTACCTGCCTAGTCTGCCCTTTGGGTATGTTGTCCTCAGTTGCAGCCCTTGGTGATGCTCCAGTTTGGTCGAAAGCTGGCCATAGGGCATGCTGGCCCCAGGGCCTCCTGGGAGGGACCCCACTTCAGGCCAAGCTCAGCCATAGCTTGTGCCCTTTTCCAGAGCGACCTGGCAAGAGTCACCAAGCAAACTGCAGATGGATGCCACCTGCTCTGGACTTGGTGGTATCTGAGAGGCTAAGCTGCAAACTGAGGCTAGCTGTTGCTAGTGGTGGGCTTAAGGCTACTTAGCAAGAGACCAGATGCTGATTGTTTGGGTTTTATGAGCCTTTGAGAGATTTTAGGAAAGGCCATAGAATGAGCCAGACAGGTCCATTTGTATGGAAAAGCTACTGGAAGTGGTTTTGGTGGCCCTGAAAGTTGAGTAGGGTGAGGTCTCAGGGAATCACTAGGCAGGGCTACCAGCTGGAGACTCATATATGGCAGCCACCTGCTTCAGCATGCTGGTTTGCGGGAGAAACAATGGATTCTGTCAGCACTTCTGTCTGGGAGAAAACTGCTCCTCCAACACTCACCTTGAAGCCAAGTAATTCAGTTCTTCCCCACATGTTCCTAGTGCTTTTTGAGCTGCTGCCCAAATGCTGGAGCCCAGAGTGAGTAAGTCCGCCAGCAAATAAGAACATGTGTGGGCCCCTTAGGAGGAATGTCTGCTACTCCAGACACCTTCTGTCTCACTCAGCCACAATCTTTCCTTGTTTACATAGCCAGAAATCCGAGGACTTCTCTTCCCAGCATTGGAAACTTGGTTGGAGAGCCCAGTGTGGGGCCTCGATTCCTTGCTCCTCTGGGGAACCTCTGCAGCCAAGATATCCCTTCTGATTCTCAAATGCCACATGCAGATGTGGGACCAGCCTATTTTGTGTTTCCATCCCTCTTACTGGTCTTCAGGTGACATCTTCTATGTGTCCCCAGTTGTAGGACTTTTGTTCAACTAGAATTCAGTGACTTCCAATGATGGCAGTTCTGCAACTTCGTTGTAATTTTGATGTGGTTGTGAGAGGAAGCAAGTATTTCCCTACTCCGCCATCTTGACCAGAGCCTGAACGAACTTTTAAGCTTAGACACTGACCACATTTCAACTTCTTGGATCCTACAAACATTAAAGAAGTGATAAAAATAATAAAGGTTTAGCTTTTGCATGGAATGATGATCTAGTCCAGTGTTCTCATATTTCAGGAAAAGAAATAAAGTTTGAGCGAGAGTGGTCATGAACTTCCTAGGCAGTATAGTATTGTGGAAAGAATATACTTGGAGTGAGACAAGCCTGGGCTTTAGTGTTAACCCCGCTGTATGTTTTTAGGTGAGTTATGGCCTTCTGGATCATGAAGATAGAAACATCAGCCTTGTAGAGAAGACTTGAGGATGGATTCCAGAACCATCAACCTCCCTTTCCCCTCTAATTCCCAGTCCTGTGCTCTTCCCGATGCATGAGGCTGCCACACTCATTTATGGATGGAGTGTGCTCTCAGAAAACGTCAGATTCTTTACATTTTTTATCTTTTATGATTATTTTCTATTTGGACTCATTAATAATTTATTAAAAAGCAGACTTTTTTACATCCAAAAAGTTTAGTGGAAATTACCTAAGACATTTGTAAAAGCTGACACATAAGATGATATATACATATTAAATATCTAAACTTTTTAGAAATAATATTAAAATTTTATGATAGTTTTTTTCTTCCAAAATAAAAAAAATTTAAATAATTTTATTTTTATGATTATTGATGGAAGATCTGGATTAACATTTAATAATGTATCATACCTCGTAAAGTTAACACTCTTACATGATCTTTAGCTACATTTGCTACTTCAGGGCAGAAGGGATAAGAGGGCACTATAGGCTTTATACATTGTTGAAGAGCACGGTTTGTTTTAACCTGTACTGACCACACGGGGGTGCTTTAAGCCTATTCTGAACAGTCTCCAGAACCAGGACCATGTTTTGACCAAATGGATAGCCCCTCTTCTGATAGAATCACCAAATCTGGTTATATGAGGTGGCTCTTGTCACTAAAAATTAGTGTCAGTTTAAAGTCATGTAGGAATTATGCAGACATTACAAAATTGCTTTGTGGAAATGACTTGTGTGTAACAAGTTATCTCTAAAGCTGAAGAAAGAATTAAATTGGCAAATAAGATCCAGGCTGCATTATGTTCTGTTTTACAGAATCAGTAAATATAATTTGTCTCCGAATGTACAAGGGGGAAATACGCTATTTTATAGGGGTCCTCAAGTTTCTCTTAAAACTTCTTAATTTTTGAAAATTTCAAATATATATAGAGAGAATTATACAGCGAACCTAACATCATATCATACACAATCATACACAATTGTAATTATCAATAACAATATCTACCTTATATATTTTTGTGGGGATTAAAGTAGGTGAGCTTTTCTAGCTTAATGAATTTAACCTGTAAAGAGCCTAGCACAGTACTAGATAAACATTAAATATCAGCACAGTTAATATAGACAATTCCCTCATCCCCTAAAATATTTAATTGATGATATTTATTTTAACCTGAAACAGATATTAGATATTCTACTCTTAATTACATTATGCATCATACTGCTGTGAAAAGAAACAATGAGAAAAAGCCCAGACTTGGAAGCAGGTGAATTACTCACTGATCTGGTATATCCGTTAAAGTCTAAAATATTTTCTGTCTTTATAAATTTGTTAAGGTAAGTACCTTCCCACTTCTCATCTCTCAACAAATTAGTGGCAAGCATATGATAAACCTTCAATTTATGAAATCAGAAAAAGTCCATTTTGTAAACAGTAAGCTAAAAAGGCTATATATCCAGATGGAAGGGTACCAGAAACTACTAGGTTTCCTAGAGTCTCCAACATGTAATTTACATTTCTAGTATGGTCCAATGAAAGTGATTCCTTACTTTCTGAAGTCCTGTTCTTTGATTTCTCACAATCACAAATATCCCCAGAAGTAGGTCTCGGACTATATAAAATTAAGCCTGTAACCAGCACTCACGACTTTTAGGAAAAAAAAGGAATACAAAGAAAGAAATAAATGCATATAGAAACATTCTTTTGTATCATATCATCAATATAACAATACATTTTGAGGCTCATTATAATAGTCAGAATTATGGCTCCTCACAACTGATGGGCCCCTATACATGTCTATGCATACTTACCTCATCACACTGTATTTTTAATTTAGTTGAAAGAAGGCAAGTATTACTTTATTTTTTTTTAAGGTCAAGTGGCTATTATATAAAAGCTAGGGCAGTAGCTATTGTATAAAAGCTTAAAGATAGTTTTTTAATGGTAGTTATTGAAGTATGTTAAGATTCCCTCAAAAAGCTTTGTTTTTATTTTTTAAAAAACATGAAATTGTACAAAATTTAGAAAATAGTGATAAAAATGATAATCTCATTATCTATATAACTATTGTGAGTATTTTGCTCCATTTCGCATAATAAAATTTTAGATGTCTAGTTTATACATTTTTATATTGCATTTTTCTTAACCTAATATGATATCATAGCATTATTATGTTAAGTAGTTATTGTAATTTGAAAAAAATAACTATTTTAATTTGGACATTCAGATTGTTACCATTTTTCCTGATACAATAAAATATCATTATAAACACTATGATAAATATGTTAGTGCATATAATTTTTAAATAAATTTTGAATTATTTCTCTGTAAAAAGTTTAGAATGTAGAATTTTTATATTAAAGGCTATGAATATTTTTATCAATTGTGATACATATTGTCCAATTATTTATATAAATTTAATGTCATCTTATAATCCCATCACATATATGTATGAATATCTGTTTTATCACATCGTGATGAGATGAATTTTTAAATGATTTTTATAATAATAAGAAAATGGAATTGTGTTTGGTTATTGCTGAGGGTAAGCATTTTTTTCATGTTTTGTGTCTCATGTTCCTTTAGGTTGTAAAATGATGGATCTTGACTAGATCATAAAAATCATCTCCAGTGAGCTTCAAATTTTTTAAATAAATAAAAATTTACACACTCTTATCTCTAGAACAGATACAAATACAATGCTCTGGTTGAAGTGGGAGTAGTAGGGCTTACTACTTAACTTTCTCAACCCATGAGACTGTTCTATGAAACTAAAGCTCTGTGGAACAAAGTTTGCAAACTATCAATTTGCCTCTATCGTGGTCTTACTCCCTTGGCAGATATTCCTGCTGAATCCTCACAGAGATAATTTAGTGATGTGTGGATCCAAAGCCTATTTGTGATCTGGGAAGGAGGAAAGTGCTGTGATGGCTTCCAAGAACCATTCACAAAGTCACTTTGGGGAGGTAGGCAGAGTGGTGTTACATATGTGAGTGTGAAGATGGTAGTAGGGATATTTTTGCTGAGAGATTTAATCTTTCTCTAATAGGACAGTCTTTTATATTACTAAACAGTATGCTTAATGTTGGTATCTAAACATCTATCTTATAAAGTGAAACAATACATGGTGTAATGCCTCATATTATAAAAGGACCATAGGGTCTTTTTAAGTGGTATCTTACTAGGAGCTTATTTGCAGATCATTAAATATTTAATAGAGGGAGAAAGAAATAATTGATGCTTTCTGAACCACTGATATTTAAGTAGCAATCAGATAGAAAAACAAATCAGGTCTGAAATTACCCTGATTTATAAGTCTGATTTTGAACTTTGCTTTCTACTGTCCAGGGAGCTAAAGAAAGAAACCATGAAATTCAATATCTAGGTATTTACCAATTAAAAGTTGTCTCTTTAATCCATATACCGCTGGTATTGCTCATGCAGTGCTTATGCAATGTCCATAGCAGTCCTTTGAAAATGTTGTTAAGATGCACATTCTGATTCAGAAGACCTGGAGAGGAACTGGGGCATCTTAATTTCTAACACACTCTTAGGTGGTGCTAATGGTGTTGCACTCAGGACCATTCTTTGAGTAGTGAGGATCTAGGAAACCTTTCAACATATTAGTAAGAGAGTTAAAATTTCTCCATCTCTCCTATCTTAGAACAAATTAGGACCACTTTTTCCCCCAGAGAATAGCATTCAAAAATTAGAAACATTCAAATTAAACAAACAGATACCACTGACCAGCCCCAGAAAGTTTGTGCTTTTTATAATGCTCTCATGCTATTCTCCAAATCCCAGTTTAATACTTGTTTTCTCTTCATCTTGTGGGGTTAAATACAAGCAACTCACAGTGCTAAAGAGCCACTTAATGAGCAGATAATTGAACATTGTATGATTCTGGGGTTTCTCAGCCTCAGCACAATCGACATTTTGAACTGGATAATTCTTTGTTTTAGAAGGTCATTTTGTAGAGTGTTTAAGCACCTCCTTGGCCTCTACTCACTAGATGACAGTAAGATTCCAGCTGCCCCCTCCCAGCTTGCCAAGACAGAATCTGGTTCCTGACAATCAAAAATGTCTCCAGATACTGACAACTGTTTGCGGGGGAAGTAGAATTGCCCCTATTGCTCTCAACTATGTATGGCTTAGGGAACAAAGAGAAGAAACTTTTGGGTATAGCAAGGAAGAAAGCAACATTTTTTAATTTGCTGATTCTCAACACTAACAGAGTCAAGGACTAGGCATTGAGATCTCTGCTTTGGCCACAGAAGAACATGGGCAACTGCACTTCAGTATCTTTGCTGCCACCTTTCAGACTTTGTATGGGTGCATCTTATTGGTGGAGCCCAAATCACTTTCCAAAACTTAGTTGCAAAGGTGGTCAGAAAATGTGGTAAGAGAGTTAAAATTCACTTCTGCTGTGAAGGAAGGCTCACTAGTAGAGTCTGGAATAAATGTAGTGTGTACCAGTCCACGGGTTCATTCCTCTCTCAAGCCTTAGACTTCCCAGCAGTGACTGGATTCTGGAGAAATTAAACTTGGCTAAGCAAAACGGCTCATTAAAGCTTTTTATGAACAGTGGAACAATTCTCCTGAAAAACTTTAACATGATTATTTTCTTATTTTCTTTAAAAATAATTGTAGTTCTATAAAATTAGAATCAATAGAGAAATATACAAGGCCTAAACAAGACATCTTTTACCAGGCCCATTTTATGGCTGATTGTTTATGATTAGAAAATGGGCATACCTTCCATCAAGAAGGACCTTCCAACCTGGGGTCTCATGAAAGCTTAACAATTGTTGCTAATGCTTATAGAATGCTTCCTGTGTACCAGGGACTATTTTTCTATATTAACTTATTTAAATCTCACAACAATCCCTAAATAATAGCTTTTACAGATGAAAAACCTTGAGACCTTAAGTATCATGCTCAAAGTCATCCAACTAGGAAATAGAAGGTCTGGGACCCCGACTCATGGAAATCTATTTGTAAAGTCTGTTTTTAATAACAACACTATAACTAGGATTCAATTAGACACCATCTTGTTATTTAAAAAGGTTATATGGTTCTAACAGAGAGAATACGGAAAAAAATGCAAGAGTCTGTCAAGTTCAAGGTCTTTAGAGCTTGTGAAAAGACATTTAAATGTTGTATGAAGAAGTGGAAGTCCATCTAGGTAATATAGCAGCATAAATGGGGGTAGCAAATTTTCATTGAGAAGAATTTGATTAGATGTAACTTGAACCTAAGGGTCATAGTGATTGTTAACACTTTTTTAGATTTGCATATAGAATAAGATTGTATAGATTGAACTGAAAAGTTTAAGGAAGAACTAAATGTTTGGAATTTGTAACTTTAATAAATTAAGTGTCAATTTTTTAAATACCAAAATAAACCTTTAATTAATCCTATCTTTCTCAGGCTCTCTTCTTGAAGACATTGTATCTCCCTCCCTAGCCCTACCACATGCAAAGCCACAAATACAGCCAATCATTGAAGAAATACCAAAAAGTTTCTTGGTGTAACCAACAGGAAGACAGATGAATTTAGGAAAGAACAGAGACAGCCCATATCCTTTCTCAAAATTAGCAGTCAAAGTTTTTCAATATGAAATTTAAAAAATCAAATGAAATATATTGATCAATAATGTATTTCAACATTTTTGCATTTTATACTCCGTTCTCTTCTTTTAGAAACATTTAGATGAGTTTAACCATTCAAAGATCAAACAGCGAAGGAACTCTTAAGAGCAATCACGAAGTCTGTATTTCACAATATATCCTTCAGTGCTGGCTGTAAATGCTTCTCAGAACATTTGCTAATTTACTTATTCAAAGTAAGTAGGAAGGAAGATCTTCAACTTTGAAAACTTCAATCTGGAGGACAAGGCTTAATATATTGCTTACAAAAAATTCAGAATAAGATTTTATCCATTTGGTTAAGAATGTAATTGTTGCTTTATTATAATTGATTCATATCTATTTTTATAGATTCTGGAAACTGTTAACTATAGAACTGGTTTTTGCTAACAAAATAAACAAATATATTTAATGGAAAAAGTAAACTATAATAAAAATATTGATATCTGAGTATTCTTTAGTTATAAATTAATATAATTACAGAATTATATATATATAAACATGTACCTATTTTCTCACTGAAACTGAAAATGAATGTCTTTCTTACATGTGCATTTTGTTTTCTTTTCTAGAATCAGGGCTGGCTCTTGGTCTAGGCTTTATAAGTGGTGGACAAAGATGGTGAATCATAGAAATGATGTCGCTTCATGTCTTTTGCCCCATTTGGGCTTCAAATTCCTTATCTTTATAAGCAGGAAATTAAAGATGACCTCGGAAGAATTTCCTGGCACTCATTAGATATTGTTCTGGGATTTAAACCTTTTTACTATTCAGAAACAGTCCCTTTTGGTGGTAAAAGCAGTGGAAAAATCATAATGATTCTATTAATGGTCATGCGAACAGTCCCCACTTAAGGCACTTAGATGGCATAGACTTTTTCTCAGAGGAAAGCTGCTTAACACTGGATAAGAGCCCAAGCTTTAGTTTTCTATCTGTAAGATAGCATTATTCAGACATCCCTAACTTAGTATGTTATCTGATTCATAGCACAATGCTCAGTACTATGGCATTAAGGAAGAGGTCCTGCTAATCATTAGTAACAAAACCACATCCTTGCTCAGCAAGACTGTAAAGTGATCCAAGGCTCTGGTGAGTAATCTCAAGGCTCTCCTTTCCATAAATCTCCCACTTGGTGTTGTCACCCCTTTTTAAATTTCTTTTTAGATTAGATGCCCAATATCTTAGGGTACATTTTCCCCCTTACTTCCCTCCTTTCTTTGTCTCTCTTATGAGACATTGTTATGTCCACAAATCATTTGTTACCAAATCATCTAGGGCACTTATGAAATTGAGGTGCCTCAGCCTTAGCTAAGATTTGGACTAGGTTCTTGTTTTTAAAAAAAACTCTTGAGCTGATTATTAGAGTCCCAGACTTTGAGGTTCAATGCTTTAGGAAATAATGACTCTGCTATTTTAAATTAAAAGAAAATCTTAAGTCTATATTTCAAGCATTAGGAAAAACATAGGAGAGGCAGAGAATTTTTGAAGGACTTGTTGGAACTT
The DNA here is from genome assembly GCA_004027375.1 of Macroglossus sobrinus. Taxonomy (NCBI): domain Eukaryota; kingdom Metazoa; phylum Chordata; class Mammalia; order Chiroptera; family Pteropodidae; genus Macroglossus; species Macroglossus sobrinus. The sequence continues at coordinate 328,966 of PVKZ01000392.1, forward strand.
AGGAAATTATACTCAAGTTCTTATTTATCATCAATGTCTTCTTGCAGAACTGGCCTCACTAGGCCTAGTAATTTCTGGTGCCCTCATTCTGCAAGCCATTTCTGAGGTTAGAGTGACCTCTTAAGAAATGAGTTATTCAGATAGAACAAATCTTTCAGAAGGCAGAATTCAAAACCTCCAAACTAGGATGGGTTGTGGAGTAATTACCAAACTAAATCCTAACCTTTAATTTGAATATGCTGACTTTAAAACTTTGGAAAATAAAAAGGTGTTTTATTTTGTGTGCGTGCGTGTGTGTGTGTGTGTGTGTGTGTGTGTGTGTGTGTGTGTAGTGTGCTTTGGTATACAAATGTGTGTGTACGGTGTGTATGTATGTCTGACTGTGTGTGTGATGTGTTTGTATATACAAATATGTATGACTATGTGTGTATGATTTGTATGTATGTGACTGTGTGTGCTTGTGTGTATTACATGTTTGACCTCTGGTGAAACAGTAGTTCAGGTGATGGAAGCGTTCTGTTCAACCAGAAAACAGATTGTTTTCCTCCAAATTCCTTGGCTGTTGTGAGAGTTCCAAGCCAGGATCACTATCTCCACCATGGAGTATGAGTTCATTCAGAGTAAACACTGTAAGGCTGACATAGTCCTGAATCAAGCTTTAGTTTGAGTTCCTATTATAAGTTCTTAAAAAAATATTTGAGAACATATTATATGCTCAAAACACTTTAGTTGGAGTGAGTTGTAGGAGAGAAGAGGTAATTTTAGTGTTAAATCAGTGAAAATACAATATTATGTCATTTTTTTTTAGGTGTTTTTAAGAAGCAGCTCAGGCTACATCAATAGCAATTTTTTTTCTCAGGCCAAAGGCCACTTGTTCTTTTTTCCTTGGCTTTTCTTTCTGAACCATTGCTCATCATCCCAGATGTTGCTAATCCAGCACATTTTTGCCATCCTCATGATCCCTTGCACTTAGACAGGGACCTGCCAGGTGGAGCACACTATACATACTAAGGCTAAGAATAAGGAGCCTGGGGACAGCAGAGGGAGCTTTCTAATAAGATAGGAGCTGCTTTTGAATTTGCAGCATAGAATCATATTTTCTCTCCTTTTAAAACTTTAGAAGGAATTTTCAGGCAGCTTAACTGAACTTGAAATTCTAGCCTAGCTTTGTGCATCAAATGGCATGTGTTATTCCACATCTGAGGCATATATGTGATGTTTCTCATGAGCACTTTCCATGTGGTAATTTGCCACTGAGGGAGAATGCCTATGACATTTCTGTGCATTTGACATCAGGTTAACTTTCTAAATCCTGTCTTTCCCTTATCATAAAGCCATGGAGCAATATTAGATTCTCAGCTTTCTTGTTCTTTGTTCCTTCGTTTATAAAATGAGGCTGCTACACCCATGTGGTAGAATAAACAATGACCTCAGCAATACAATACAACTCAGTGCTAAAGTCAAAATTAGGATATAAGAACCCCAGCATCTGAAAGCTGAAAGGAGCCTTGAGGAGGGCCTACCTGATCCAAGACTCCATTTGAGGAGGCAGAACAGCTTCCAGGATGGGAGGGCTATTATTACTTGGCCACAGTTCGAGGACTCGGGATTGCAGCCTATTGCTGTCCTATATTTCGGGTTTATGCAGCCTTGTCTATATGTGTGACTGAGGAGCCACAATTTTTGACTCCAGGGAAAAGAAAAATGAGCTCTCTGAACCCTGTGTTTTCCATGAAACAGTAGCATTCTAAATAGAAGAAAGTTATGGTCAAACTGACTCTTTTTCTACTGCATCTGCAGAATTCACCTGTTTGATGTACTCATTCATTTGACAAACAATTTCTGAATTCTTCCTGAGTATCACTCACTGTGCTACATAGTAGGGCTGTAGCCAAAAGATAAGCATTGCCTTTGTACAGCTTACAAAAAATGTTGGTTGAATGCAACCAGTTTGACCTTCTCATATATATTCACCTCATTCCTTTTCCATTGGTGTAGTGTTCTGAATCTTCATACTGCACTTCAGTGTCTACAGAGTTACTGTTGTATTTATTTTCAGGGGTACCATTGCAAGTAATTCACCAAATATTCCCAGCTCTCGCCACTTTGCAAACCCATGGGAAGTTTGTGTGTTCTGGCCCCTTAAGGTTGAATGGGACCAGGTAACTAGTTCAGGCCAGTGACCTATGAATGTGATGTATTTTGATTTTAGATTAGAGCATTTCTAATGAATTCTAGACCCTCCAAACAAGAGCTCTGGAGGAGGGATGGCAGCTGTTCTTCACACTGGTGCCCTAAATGACTATACTGGGCAGAGCATCTTGCCAACATATAAGAGCCATGTATCCTGAATGAGAAATAGACCACTGGGCTGTTTGTTTGTTTGTTTGTTTGTTTGTTTGTTTTACCAAGAACCTAACCCAACTGATTATCCTCCTACAGAGCATAGAAGTTTGGTTTCTGACTTCTATGGGGGATCACCAGAATAAATTGATTTATCTGTTGATTAATTAAAAATAGGGAATGAGTCTCTCTTCTGTGTCAGATACCATTCTGGGGATGAAGCATGAACACAGAGTCAATCATCTGGCACCTCACTGATCTTACCTTCCAGGGGAGAAAAAGAGGTATGAATACAATAACCTCCAAATAAGAATAGAAACACTAAACTAAGTGGGCTTTGCAGTTAACGAGACTATTCCCAATAAATCCTGGTATTTCAGAGTATGATATAGGAGACATGTAGTGACACCAGAAACCCCAAACTATGTTTGGATAGTGCTCAAAGGAAATCTCACAAAAAAGTAGAAGGCTCAGAGTGTATGAACCTTTTGGACCTACTGATAAATGCTACAAGGTGGCTGTTCAGGTAAGAAAAATCTTATGATCAACTCAAATCAGTTACATAAATCCTGAGACAGAATATTCTCTCTATTCATCTGCTTCCTCCAATTTCTGCTCTCACTCAAAATCTAGCCTATTCTTTTATTACATGGGTGGCATCAAGAGTTAACAGGGAATAAAGAGAAAGATCATCTCAGAAGAAGTAGGGGGCCCATCTGTGAAAGGCAGGATTGTCCCTCCCCTCCTTTCCTCTGGTACAAACAGGAGAAACAAGTTCACAAGAATGAGAACAATTTAGAATCATTTTCAGGCAGAATCCTAACCCTCCGCTTTCTAATTTATATGATCTTGGGCAAGTCATTTATCCTGTATGAATCACAATTTATTCCTTTAAAAGCTACCTTACAGTATCTCTGTGGAGATGAGAGGCAGTATGTGAGTGCCTGACCACACACAAAGCTCTCACTGGTAACCATTATTTTATGGACATAAATGTGTCAGAAGCTATTGTCTCCTTTATGACTTAAAATACTCCTTAAAAGGAGCGTAGAGAGGAGCTCCAGTTGTGAATCCAAAATAAGAGAGATGTACAAAGTCTACAAAATATTACCTTTTTGTTATTTGATCATTGTGATTATTTCTTAAGATATCTGTTTTCTACTGAACATCAACTTTTATATTTCAAATAAGAAACATCTGTAAAAATAAATGTTTGAGTATAGACTGAGAGAAAACTTAAATATCTGAATCATGGGGTTGTATTTGAAACTCTGGGTTATATGCGAAACTCATAAATTATGAAATTTTTCTAATAATGCTTATTAGTTTGTACCTTAGTAAACTAAACATCTACTACAAATATTTTGACCTATTGCACCTTTGGTCATGGACTCCTAAAGACTGATGTCAGCCTGGAAGTTGTGCACGTATGATTGCTTACCTGTGCTGAATTCTGCTAGATCTGTGGGCTGCCATAACTCAAGAACTTAGATTGATTCTTAAGTTTATTCCCTAAGAGAGATACACTGGAATCCAGATTCCTAAACAAGCATTCATCTGATTAGAATTCATAGTAGTTTATGCATGAAAAGAGCTCTGACCATTTGCTTTTTCTTGGTTAAAGAATTATAGCAACTTGGATACATTATACTGCGGAAAACCTATTGCTTTCTAGAAAATGATTTCTTCTTTTATGTATATCTTGATACTATAGGTAGATATTGGCATTTGGTATTTTAGATGATGAATAATAAAAGATACTAAATCAAGTTAATGTTCTTTGTCATGACTTAAATGGTGTTGGACATTATTGCTGTAATGCCCTTAAAATAACTAAGTAAAAAAATGAAAACCTCTCTTTCTGTTCAACCACAGCCAGTTAACTTCTTTATATAAAATTGTAGGTTCTTTTTTTTTTTTATTAGACTACAAAACGATTTCAAGCAAATAAAAACCAAATGTACACCAAAAAATCCCATGTATATTTTCAAACTGTTATACCTCAATGGTCCATGCCTTTGGGCTCTGGAGCAAAGAGCAGTCAAATCTTCCTTTTTCATTTGTGTCTTTAGCAAAGAATAAAATACATGCCTATTAGGAACATGTTTGTATTATTGTATTATATATATATATATATATATATATATATATATATATATATATATATATATATGATATATTAAAATAGTCCTAAATATTTTAAACAGAGCCATTTCAATATTTGGTTAAAAACTACCAAAGTAATAAAAGATAAATGCATGATCATTAAGTTTTCAAATACTTACTATGGAAAAGAACATTTCTTTGTAACTAAAGTTTAATCTTATTTTCAATAGCCTTAATTTTTGAATATCTCTGATTTCTTGAAGTCTGATGAGCAAAGACCTATGAATCTCTTAATCACCATTGTTAATGGAATGCAATACTCTAAAATTAAAATTTAACCTTAAAAAAAATAAAAAGTACTTTCATACCACAAAATCTGTAGGGGTAAGAAATGGATGACTATGACCAAAATGGCAAGTAATCAAGGAAAGGAATCAGATTCTACAAACAAATTCACATACTAACACCCACACTCTTCTGAACATATCCTCATGCCTGAATACTCACCTTGTAAGTAAGGCTATGTTTAATTCATGACAAATATTGGATAGTTTACATTTTTTATTTCTAAAATTGAGAAAAATAATATTAAATGGCAAATAGTTTGAAGAGAGTATCTTTAGTTTCTTTGAAGAGTACTCCTTGAACCCCATGCTAACCTACCCCATTCTCTTTTACAAAACTAGATTCACATAATATTATCTTCTTGTCAAGCTAGGCCACAGTAGCACACTCAGTGTAGTCAATAAACAAGTAATGAAATGCCCTATAATGAGAGAAGCAGGCCTGGCCATAATCCGACAGGAGACTTCCTTGTTTTCTGTATTTATTAAACTTCACATTACCCTTTGTCACATTAGTCTTAATAAAGCCTAAAAGAACTGCCAAAGAATATATTTGTTGAATACTTGATGCCTGTTTTTTTTGCAATTAAAGCAATAGGTCTGATTGGGAAGAGCACTGTATCCAATAGGAACCAGGGCTGAAAGTAACATTCAGTGGGAGATTTCGAGTGCATAGATGTGACCTTTGAACCTTGGAAAATCAAATGGTCAGAAGCTGGACAAAATCATATGTAGAGCCTCCAAGCTCAACTAAGTGAGTTGTAAAGAAGTGGTTGTTCTGCTGAGACAAAGTGATCCAAAAGTTATTTATTTTTGGTGAATTTAATAGGACTTAACCAGCGCACGTGATACATCATCTTGAGGGCAACATTCCTTTTTCCAAAGATAAGGAAATCATCTCAGCACAATTGTTACAATGGGATGCAAAGAGGATGACAATCTGTCATAGCCCTTGAGATGCAGCATCTCGATATGTTAAGGATCTGGAAGACACTCACACCCTAGGCTCATACATTCCATTTATCAGTTCATCCAGAGATAATACTATTCAAGAGAAGTTATTCATGCCAACCCCAAGTTTGTAAACCAGAAAAACAATGTTTTCCTAGTGAAGCTCACATCTCCTTCTTGGAGTGAATGTTTCCAGAGAACCAATTTTGCTTTCGGAGATTGCTTATTAAGCCCTAGCTTGAAACAAACATTTTGAGGAATCGATCATACAGAGAGCCTTGTGAACTGCTCCCTGTTCTATCATAGTGCAGCTTTCTAGAGAACGAACTATGAGGCCCCAATACAAATTGTCTCACTTGACTTGAACTGTAAAGCCATTGATATAACTCTACCTGTCATAATACTGTCCACAAAATAAGGCCGTACAATCCTGTTTGCCTGCTCTGCATTTGCTTTTTTAGTTCAGTTTACTTTTGAGGCATGTTAAAATCTCATTGACAGGAGTCAAGAGAATGTGAGGAAAGGAAGTAAGCCAGGTTTTGCCCTTTGTTTCTCTCTCTGATCTGGCAAAGGATTTCATCATTGATAAAGTAGGGACAAGGGAAAAGATATTTTAAGGCCTTCCCTGAATTTATCTATTTATTAATAAAGATGAGCCATAACATAATGTCATTAACATGCATAATAATTGTATGTTTCAGACAAAGCTCTGAATTTGCTTAATTCTAAAAATTAATAAAAGCAAAACACATACTTTGTTTAATAAAACTATACAAAGGAGCTTTAAATGAAAAGGAACTGCCATCTTCCCTACCTTTTTCCCTCCAATGGCCTATTCTTCAGAGGTTTCCACTTATGATCCTTACTTTGAGACTGCTCATATTTCTAAATAATATGATTTTATATTGATAATTATACTGATAGTATGAGTTTATATTAATATTTTTTAGCTTATTGACTTCTGACATTGTATAGTGCTTTCCAGTTATCTGTGGGATAGATGAGCTTTTGTCTTCCACCTCTTATCCCTTGTATTTTTGTTTGTTTCTCTTTTAGTATATATTTTTTTTATTTTATTTAATTAAACTTTTCATTTTGAGATACATTTACATTTATTATAAGAAATGTACACTTTATTCAGTTTCCCCTAATGATATATATCTTGCAAATGTATAGAACAGTATAAGGATAGTGGCTTTATATGGTCAAAAGACAGAACAGTTTCATCACCACAAGGACCCCTCATGTTGATATTTTACAGCCACATCACTTTCTTCTTATCCTCATTCCACCATGTATATAATTTTATCATTTCAAGAATGTTATATAATAAAATTATATAAACTTTTGGCATTAGCTTTTTTCATTTAGTGTAATTCTGTGAAGATTCACCCAGATTTTTTGCATGTATCGATAATTTTTTAAATTGTTGAATAGTATTGTGGGGTATGGATTTACCACAGTGTGTTTAGTATTCACCCATTGAAGAACATTTGAGTAGTTATAAGTTTTTGACAATTATGAATAGTGCTGATATAAAAATTGATGTACAGGTTTTTGTGTGAACATAATTTTCATCTCAATGGGATAAATGCACAGAACAATTGCTGGCATGTACAGCAGTTACATGTTTAAATTTTTAACTGACAACTGTTTACCAAAGTGACTGTCCTTTGTTAGATATATTGTTTGCAAACATTATCTTCCACTGTGTAGTTTGGCCTTTTATCTTGAAAAGGTATTTTTATAGAACAAAAGATTTAATTTTGATGAAGTCCAATTTATCAATTTTTCCTTTTGTAGATCATGTTTCTGGTGTCAAGTTTCCTATGTTTTTTTTTCTAAAACTTTTATAGTTTTACTTTTTAGTCTTTCACATTTATATCTTTTTTGATTTAGTATTTGTATAACATGTGAGAGTTAGAACAAAGTTTCTTTTCTTTTCTTTAAAATTAAGTTTATTGGGGGTAATATTGGTTAATACAATTAGATACTTTTCAGATGTACATTATAATTTATATCTATATATTCTATTGTGTGTTTACCACCCAAAGTCCAGTTTCCTTCAGCTACTATACATTCGATCCCCTTTACCCACTTTACCATCCTCTATCCCCCTATATTTGACACCCTTTATCCATTGACTTCTCCCCTCCTACTCCACTCCATTAGTAACCACTAGTCTATAGTCCTCTGATAACCACTAGTTTGTAGTCCATGTCCATGTGTCTCTGTTTGTCCTGCTTATTTGTTGCTTTTAGGTTTATATCCCACATATAAATGATATCATGTGATTTTCAACTTTTTCTGGCTTATTTCATTAAGTACAATTATATCGAGGTCCATCCATGTTGTTGCAAATGGCAGTATTTCATCTCTTTTTATGGCTGAGTAACATTCCATTATATGTACCACAACTTCTTTAGCCAATTATCTATTGTAAGACTCTTTGGTTGCTTCCATGTCCTGGTCACTGTGAATAATGCTGCTAGGAATGTGGTTGTGCAAATTTCTTTTCAAATATGAATTTTCAAGTCTTTGGGGGGAAATATACAGTAGAGGGTTTGATGGATCATATGGGAGATCAATTCTTAGTTTTTTGAGTAATCTCCATACCACTTTCCATAGTGGCTGTACCTGTTTGCAGTCCAACCAGCAGTGTATGAGGGGTCCTATTTCTCCACATCCTCTCCAACTTTTGTTATTACTTGTCCTGTTCATTATAGCTTTTCTAAGAGGTGTGAGATAGTATCTCATTGTGGTTTTGATTTGCATTTCCCTAATAGCTAGCAATGTTGAGCATCTTTTCATATATTTTTTGGTCATTTATATGTCCCCTAGGGAGAAGTGTCTGTTCAGGTCCTTTGCCCATTTTTTGATTGGATCATTTGTGTTTTTTTTTTGTTGTTATTGAGTTGTGTGAATTCTTTGTATATTTTGGATATTAGGTCCTTATTGGAGGTGTTGCTTGCAAATATATTTTCCCATTTGGATGGTGCTGTCTTTACCTTGTTGATGATTTCTTTTGCTGAGCAGAAGCTTTTTAGTTTGATGTAGTCCCATTCATTTATTTTAACTTTTACTTCTCTTGCCTTTGAGGTCAAATTCATAAAGTCCAAGGTCCTCTTTAAATCCAACATCTTTGAGATTAGTTCTTATATTTTCTTCTATGCATTTTATTGTTTCAGGTCTTATATTTAAGTTCTTAATCCATGTTAGGTTAATTTGGGTGTGTGGTGATAGACAACAGTCTAGTTTCATTCGTATGCAGGTGGCTTTCCAGTTTTCCCAGAATCATTTATTGAAGAGGCTTTCCTTTCTCCACTGTATGTTTTTGGCTTCTTTGTTGGAAATTATGGGTTTACTTCTGGACTCTTGATTCTATTCCACTGGTCCATGCTGCTAATACCATGCTGTTTTGATTACTGTAGCTTGGTAATATAATTTAAAGTTGGCAGAGTGATGCCTCCAGCCTCGTTCTTTTTTCTGAGGATGATTTTGGCAATTTGGGGTCTTTTGTGCTTCCATACAAATTTGATGACCTTTTGTTCTATTTCTTTAAAAAATGCCGATGAGATTTTGATGGAGATTGCATTATATCTGTATAATGCTTTAGATATTATGGTCATTTTAACTATGTTGTTCTTCCAATCAAAGAACTTAGAATATCTTTCCATTTCTTTGTATTTTCTTCCATTTCATTTAATAGGGTCTTATACTTTTCATTATATAGGTCTTTCACTTGTTTGGTTAAATTTATTCCTAGGTATTTTATTCTTTTTGTTGCAATTGCAAAAGAATTTATTCTTTCCACTTCTTTTTCTGACACTTCGTTATTGGCATATAGGACAGCTATGGATTTTTGAATGTTGATTTTGTATCCAGAGACTCTACTGTATTTGCTTATTGTTTCTAGTAGTGTTCTTGTGGAGTCTTCAGGGTTTTCTATATAGAGAATCCTGTCATTCACAAGTAGTGACAATTTGACTTCTCCGTTTTCTATTTGGATGCCTTTGATATCTTTCTCTTGCCTGATTGCACTCACTAGAACCTCCAATATTAAATTAAATAATGTGGCAATAGTGGACAACCTTGCCTTGTTTCTGATCTTAGAGGGAAGGATTTTAGTTTTTCACCATTAAGTATAATGTTGGCAGAGGGTTTGTCATAATACCCTTTATTATGTTAAGGTACTTTCCTTCTATACCAATTTTGTTAAGTGTTTTGATCATAAATGGATGCTGTATCTTGTTGAAGGCTTTTTCCGCATCTATTGATATGATCATATAATTTTTATTTTTAATTTGTTTGTGTGGTGTATCACATTAGATGATTTGCATACATTGAACCATCCTTGCACCTCTGGGATGAAACCCACTTGATTGTGATGTATAATCTTTTTAATATGTTGCTGTATTTGGTTCACTAGTATCTTACTTAGGATTTTGCATCTGTGTTTATGAGAGATATTCTCTGTAGTTTTCTTTTTGTGTGTTATCTTTGCCAGGTTTAGGTATCAGGGTAATATTGGCCTCATAAAATGAGTAGAAAAGTATTGCCTCTTCTTCTATTTTTTGATAGCGTTTGAAGAGAATAGGTATTAAATCTTCTTTAAATGTTTGGTAGAATTCACTGGGGAAGCCATCTTGTCTTGGACTTTTGCATTTTTGGTAGGTTTTTGATGAATGTTTCAATTGCATATTGTGGTTTAGTCTAATTAGATTTTTCAGTTCTTCTTGACTCAGTCTAGGAAAGTTGTATTTTCTAAGTACTGGTCCATTTCTGTCGGGAGCCGTTCTTATCAAGGCTCTCATACCTGAGACCTAGGCAACTTCGCCTTGGGACAGGGTCTGCCTCGCCCTGTGCTATCTGATAGGATAGACAGCATAAAGTCAGTTGCCCTGACATGCCCTGACTTGCCCTGGGCCCCTTGAGCCATTTGCTTAAACAAATCTGACCTTGCAGCCCCCTCCTCTCCCGGGACCCTTCTGCATTTTTGGGTCATATAAGGAAATGGAATGTTCTGCGGTTCGGTATCCAAGGCAACCGTGATTATGCAAATCCTCCCCTTTATATACTCTACCCCTACCTACAATAAACGAGGTTTGATCAGAACCCTGTCCTGCCTCCATTTCTTTGTGTCTCCTGTCCTACTTTCAACCTCCACAGGTTCCTCCTCGCCCCGCATTGTTTTGCCCTGCGGGTCGGGGCACATTTCCTCTAGTTTATTAAATTTGTTGTTGTATACTTTTTAATAGTATTCTTGTATGACCCTTTTTATTTCTGCAATACCAGTTATAATTTCCCCTCTTTCATTTCATAATATTGTTTATTCGTGTCCTTTCTCTTTTTTCCTTAGTGAGGCTAGCCAGGGGTTTTTCAATTTTATCAACCTTTACAAAGAACCAGCTCTTTGTTTAATTTATTTTTCCTATTGTTCTTTTGTTTTTCTCTTATGACTGCTTTTGCTGTGTCCCAAAAGTTTTGATATGTTGTACTATCATTATCATTTGTTTCTATGTATCTCTTGATCTCTCTTTTTATTTCTTCTCTGACACAGTTATTCTTCAGTAGTATGTTGTTTAATCTTCATGTATTTGTGGTTCTTCCTGATTTCTTTCTGCAGTTGATCTCTAGTTTCAAAGTATTATGGTCAGAGAATATGGTTGGCATGATTTCAACCCTCTTATTTGTTGAGGCTATCTCTGTGTCCCAGTATGTGGTTGATGCTTGAGAATGTTCCATGTGCACTAGAGAAGAATGTATAAGCAGCTGTTTTGGGATAAAAGGCTCTGTAAATGTCAATTATGTTCAGTTGGTCTAATGTGTAATTTAAAGATGTTATTTTCTTATTAATTTTCTATTAAATGATCTGTCCATATCTGACAGTGGAGTATTTAGTTCCCCTACTACGATAGTGTTTTGGTCTGTTTCTCACTTTACTTTCATTAGTAATTGCTTTACATATTTGAGGCTCCCTGATTGGGAGCATAGATATTAATAAGTGTTATGTCTTCTTGGTGCATTATTCTCTTTATCTTTATGAAGTATCCTTTAGTGTCTTTCTTTACCTTTTTTTATTTTGAAGTCATTTCATCTGATATCAGTACCACTACTTCTGCTAACCTTTGAATGCCATTTGCTTGAAATAACATTTTTTATTCTTTCACTTTAAGCCTTTTTTTTTTTTTTTTTGGAGCTGAAATGTGTCTCCTCGAGGCAGCATATGGTTAGGTTTTGTTTTTGGATCCATTCTCCAACTCTTTGTCTTTTCATTGGTGAATTCAGTTCATTTACATTTAGGTAGATTATTGACATATGAAGTGTTCATATAGCCTTTTTATCTTTTGCTTTCTGATAGCTTAGTGTTTCCCTTGCTTGCTTGTCCTTGTGCTTCTGTTTTCTTTATTTTGGTGGCTTTTGTTGGTTTTGGCTCTTGTCCTTATTTTATATTATATACTTAGGTTCTGAATCTTTTGAGTTGGTACCATTACTAATATGAAAAGGATAATTATATATATAGTCATCCATTTCCTTCTCAATAGTTATCTCCATTCCTCTTTGCAAATTGGGATCTTTTAATCCCCCATTTTTAGTCATTGCTATCTCAATTTGTCCATATATATGCTGAACATTCATTACTGTCTTGTTTTAACAATTCTCTTTTTATAATTTAAACTTATAATGCTCTGTTCTTAGTAAGGGTTGCATCCTCTGCTTCCATTTTCCTGATGGTCATTTTATTCTTAATTATGTTTTTTTTATTTTGTTTTGTTTTGTTTTGTTTTAGGTGATCTGACCCCTTTCAGTATTTTCTGTGATGCAGACCTCATAGTGGAGAATTCCCTCAATTTTTCTATGTCTGAAAAGGTCTTGATTTCTCCTTTATATCTAAAGAAGAGCTAGGTGGATACATTATTCAGGCTGGTAGTTTCTTTCACTTAATAGTTTAAATATTTGATTCCATTTCTTTCTCACTTGTAAGGTTTGCACTGAGAAGTCCAATGATAATCTAAAAGGTTTACCTTTATATGTTACTGTTTTTTTCTCCCTGGCTGCCTTGAGAATTCTTTGTCATTAATTTTTATAACTTTAATACAATGTTTCTTGTTGATGGCATTTTGGGGGTGAGATAATTGGTTGTTCAGTTGACTTCTTGAATGCCAAGCTCGTCCACTATTTGTTTGAAATTCTTTTTAGTCGCTGCTTTTTCTTTTTTTGCCTTTGATAATGCTCATTATTGTTACGTTTCCTTTCCTGATGGTGTCAGCTAGTTCTTGAATTTGTCTTTTATTATTTTTTATTCTTTGGTTTCTCTCATTTCCTTTTTTTAAAATTAAGTTTATTAGGGTACTATTTGTTAATACAATCATATAATTTCCAAGTGTACATTATAATTTGAAATCTTTATATTCTATTGGGTGTTAACCACCCAAAGTCCAGTTTCTTTCAGCTACCATATATTTGATCCCCTTTACTCACTTCACCCTTCTCCTGAATCCTATATTTGACCCCCCTTTTTCCATCTACCTCCCTCCTCCCCCACTGCACTAGTAACCACTACTTAGCACGAAGAGTTCGCAGTAGTCTCAGACAGGGCTGTTTAGGAAAGTTCCTGCACGTTCACCCCTCCCAATTCTCCTGCAGGGAGCTCCGGTGGCTTCAGAGGCAGCAGCTTTATTTCTCCCAGTTCACCACCTGACACCCAGAGTTCTGACCTATGGTAGCTTTTATGCGCAGATCTCATGCTTAGACGTGCTGGTGTGCAGTTTGGATATCTTTTGCTGAATTTTAGATGTTCAGCTTATTGTTGTTTCAAGGGGAGAGATCTTGGGACATCTCTCAGTCCACCATGTTTCTACCAGTTGTAATTCTCCTTTAAATGTAACTTGAAAAGGCTGAAACTCATAATCATTAAAATGACATTTCTTATTTTTTTTATCATTTTAGTAAAAATGTCAGTAATCATTATATTAAAGGTATCTAGGGGAGAGGATTAGTAGGATGATAGACAAATCCTGAACTATTTAGAAAACAGGGTCAAAATGCAGCTTTCAAAATCTAAAGATTTGCTAAGGAGAATACTTTTTGGAAAACTCAAAATTTCATGTTTAATTATTTTGAGATTTTGACAAGCCTCTCACTAAGTTTATAAAATTCAACTAATGTTAATGAAAAATGATTGAATACATTGTTAGAGCAGGGTATTCAATTTTTCTCTATCAAAAAAAATTAAAGATTTTAATTGATTGGAAAGCACAGTTTTACATGCAGTAAATGGTAATTCTCTTAATGTTGTTATTATTAGATATCAGGTACTCAATAAATTCTACTCACTGAATAAAAAGTTTTTCCATACTAAAATTTCAAATTGCTTCTCTAATTATTTTGATTCCTTGCTCAGAAATCTTCCATGATGCTCTATCATTCAGAAGTATACTATCCAATATATTAATCAAAAGCCACATGTGGTTCTGAGTACTCAAAATGTGTCTAGTCTAAATTTAAATGTGCTGTAAATTTAAAATATACTCTAGATTTTGAAGACTTGTATAGGAAAAATAATGTAAACTATTTCCCTGAGTCTTTGTTATATTAATTATCAGTTGAAATGATACTATTTTAGATATATTGATTTAACACATTATAATTCATCTTCTCTATTTCTTTTTACTTTTGGTTTTAATTTGGCTACTAGATAATCTAAAATTAACTTTTGTGGCTTGTAATTGTGGCTTATAGTTTAATGCTATTAGAGAGCAATGGTATAAAGATCAAACTGTATTTTTTTTTTACATTTAACTTCTAAATCTTATTTCCTGTCATGTTTTCTTCTTTGTATTTCTTTTTCTCTTCCCTCCTCCAAGAATGCTGTTCCTTTTAAGACTAACCACATTTTTGGATCTAGCTAAAAACCCTCCTTCTCTATGAAAACTTTCTGGTTCTCTTGACAAAAGCACTTGTTCCTTCTCTAACCTGAAACTTCATGGTGCCAAACAATTTCTATCTGTATTATAGATGTTTCTGTGTATGTGTTATTTCCTTACTAAACTGTGATTTTTTTAAAAGAAAGGGGCACTTTTATGTCTATTTAAAATCCCTCGAACTGGGTGAAAATACCAGTGTATAAGTCAGAAATCACACCAGTTGCTTTAACAGAAGTTGTTTAATGTAGGAAACTGGTTCACAGATATGGGAGAATGAGAGGTGAAAAGGGGAATATTAGAGTAATAAAAAGGTAGTAACTGCAAAAAGAAGCTACCATCCTTGGGGCAGTAGGATCCCAAGGGAGTGGTAGAGTGATCAGAAGCTAGGAGAAAGGTCTGGTGGACATGGAACTCAGACCTTTAAAGGGGTGTGCTCTCAGGCTGGTACTTGGTGGCAAAACCTCATGGAGTTACAGTTCCATCCTCCAATAAGAAGATCCTGATGTTGGTACCTCTGAGAAGGTATAAGACAGATTCTGAGAGTGTGAAAATAATCTAGAGATTATAACTACATGCTACTTTTTCTAAGTGCTGCTTCCAAGGTAAAGAGCCATTGCTGAGGACACTAATAGGATTACTGGGAAATAGAAAGTTACAAGATTCTCTCACTCTTTCTTCCTTTTTACCTCCTCTAGGGCCCTGCATTGATAGAC
This sequence comes from Macroglossus sobrinus, assembly GCA_004027375.1. Lineage (NCBI taxonomy): Eukaryota > Metazoa > Chordata > Mammalia > Chiroptera > Pteropodidae > Macroglossus > Macroglossus sobrinus. The sequence goes on from PVKZ01000392.1 coordinate 344,350, forward strand.
CTTAACAGGAACCAACTGACAATGGAGAAATGTAAATTCCCAGCCTGGGATAAGAGGTTCTGATGTGGTTCCAAATAATCTCTGCATCCTGGTATTCATGCCTTTGGGTATGGGCTGGACGTAGTCACTTGTTAAAATATGGCAAAAGTTATAGGATATAATTTCTGTGTGACTTCCATATTGCTGGTATATTCTGTTATCTTCTTAGCTTTTATACTTTGATGAGGCAAACTGCCATGTGAGAGAACCCACATGTCAAGTAACTGATGTTTGTTTTCAGCCAAGAGCAGGTGAGTACCTAAGACCTGCAGTTTAATAGCCTATGAAAAATGAGACCCTGCTAAATACCATTGAATGAACTTGGAAGTGAATCCTTTCACAGTTTAGTCTTAAGATGAGGCCACAGACCATGAGCTAACACATTGAATGAAGCTTTGAGAGAGACTGTAAAACAAAGGATACAGCTAAATAATGATTAGATTCTTGATTCAGAGAAATTAGGAGATAATAGATGTGTGGTTTAAAACTACTAAATTTTAAAGCAATTTGTTACATAGCAATAGCTAATAATATATGACTCTAGAATCAAAGAACAAAGTATAGAAAGATATATTTAAAAATAAGAGATAATAACTTAGTAACTGGCAAAACTAGTGTCTAAAATATATATATGTATGTATGTACATATATATATCTGTATATATATATATATATATAAATCATGTATCTATATTTCTTATAAATTCATAAGTAGTAAATACCAACAACCCAATGGAAAAATAGGCAAAAGATTGAACAAACTTTTAACAAGAGAGGAAACATATGACCAATAAGTGTCTGGCAAGAAACTCAATGTCATTAGTAATCAGACAAATACAAAATAAAACCACAAAGCAAAACACCATTATATACACACCGGCTCTAATACATTTAAAAGATAGACAATATGAAAAGAAAAGATGGTGAGGCTAAGAAGCAAAGAAAATTCTTGTTTGTTGCAAGTGAGAGTGAATATTGGTCTATTATTGGTGAATATTGGAAAGAAGTTGGTATTATTTAGGAAAGTAGAATGTTTGCACAGTAAGCAATACAGCAGTTCTACCCTGAAGCATACATCCTAGAGATACTCTTGCACATTTGTACCACAGAATGCTCAAAATGTCCATGGAAGCATGATTTGTATTAGTTAAAAATTAAAAACCCTAGTAACATGAATCAATAAATGGATAAATTATAGTTTTTTATATAATGGAACAATGTACAACAACAAAATGAATGTACTGTAATTTTTCATATAAACATAGATGAATCTTAGAAATATAATACTGAACAAAAAAAGCAAGCTGCAAATTAATGCATATGGTATGATTCTCTCTACATACTACTCAAATCAGGCAAACCTAAACAAATATTGTTTAGCTATGCTTCTACACACAGTAAAACTACTAAGTTAAATAGGAAATGATTATTGCAAAAGTAATGGAGGCAAGAAGAATGTGATCTGGGAAGCCGCATAGAGTTTTTAATTTTCTAACCTGGGTAATATCGTGTAAATATTGACATAAGTATAATTCTTTTAAGTATACAGATTAATTTATATATTTCATTCTCAAAAATTTATCTGAGGTTCAAGAATTCATTTCGTATCAGTTTAGTTTCCTTCTTCCTGATAAATTTGAGAAAATTTAATGAAATATTACATACACACAAAAATTACCTGTGATCTGGCTATCGTTCCTCATCTATATGTCATCCATTTATTCTTGGGAAATATCTAGAAGAATGTTCACCAAATTTTTTTGATTAGCATAAAATTATTTAAGTACAATTAAAAACACTTCTATATTATTATATTAATCAAGGATAACAATAACAAAAAGTTAATATTTGGATAGTATAATTTCACGTTGCAGTCATAAAGTACTCAAAATATTCACATTTTGAGGGATACAAAATGTTCAGAAAATTTGGATTCATACAAACTAGTAATGAAATGGTATTACTTTTCAACCACTAACTTTTATTCTGACAATGTTTTTATTCAATTAAACAGTGATGGCAGAAGTAACTTCACTCCTTAGTCTTAGGAAAATTAAATTAACTTATATACATTGTAACAAGAAGGTAAATCTCCAAGCTGAACTTTTTAAATGATAGTTCTAAAAAATATTTTAAAAATATATATACAAAGTAAAATTTGGATCAAATATTTGCAGAAGTACTTCTGTAGTCCCCTAGGGTTTGTGCGGGCGGGGCGGGGGGCACTACTTGAAAACTATTGTACTGGGCATTGTGTCAGATTTTGTTCTATCTCCTTAATATAAGATAGTGATTTATTAATAGTTTTGTGAAGTTAATTATAGAGCCAGGAAATTTAGATTAAAGCAAATGCATTGTGTTTTTCTTCAGGCAACTAACAGTAATCGATATCTTAAATCACTCAGTAAAAAAATTAAGCATAGACTGTTCACCAAATTTAACATAGGTTATTTTTGTATGATAGGAATTTGGGTGATTTGTTTTATTTTTGAAGTTTTCTACATTGCTTGAAATGTATATAACAAGCATGAATAATTTTTATAAAAATAATAATGTAATTAGGAAAACAAAGAAAGAAAAATTATGTTTTCATTTATTACCTCAATAGAGCCTCGGGATAACCATATGAAATTGGTACTAGATAAATTAACTTGCTTGAGGTCATACAGGTAGAAACCGGAAGAATTAGATGACAGATGTGGAATTTCTTTGGCCAAATGTCTGAACTTCAGTGCCTACAGTATGTAGTTTGATTTCTGCCCATCATCTTTATTCATGAAAAACTCAGAGCTCTTCCATTCTAAGAAGTTCTGGCTATAAGACAGTAGCTCTGCTAATTATCTCAGTGATTCTATGGCTTAGCCATGTGACTACAATCATTTCCTCCTATCTTGATGCCTTGTAAACACTACATCAACTCTTGAAGCTATGGCTAAGCACATATGCACCAATTAATTTTCTGTCTTCCATTCAATTGCACATTAATGGTGACTTGTGAAGTCTGTAGCATAGCTCTCGTAATGAATGATGTAATGGAAGCAGGGCACACAGCCTTCTCATTTGACTTGAATAAATCTCTCTCTATTTCTTGCAGGTGCCTCAATTCTCACAAGTGCAATCAGATTTTCCATGCTTGGACCAAATTTCTCAAATTTCTTACTCTCAGGGGTAATGGTCTAAAGTTAATGTGTGCTAGCTAATTAGGTAAGAAATTATTTTGCTAAGAATCTAATGCAAGCCTTACACTGGGATCACCTCAATTATATTTGAATTGGAAGCTGTATATTTATGTCTGTTCTCTATTGACAAAAAGATAAGATGATAACTTACCTTAGAAAAAAGAAATAAATGAAGATTATGATTTTCCCTATGATTCAAAGTAACTTCAGGCAAACCTATTCAAAGGCCAAGTCTGTTCTAGGTCACTCTAGTTTATACTCCAAGCCCTCCCCTTTCTCTTATCCAAGAAGCTCTTTCTTGCTTTTTTTTTTTTTCCCCTCTCCAAAGCTTTTCTTAGAAAACAAACTGATAAACTTATTCATTCTACAGGATAAATGACCATTTCTCACGGTGATATCTTTAATTCATGATGGGATAAATCCTTAAGCCAAATGGATACATTTCTAATGATGACTTAGGATTTGAGCCACATTTATAAAACAAAATTAGTTCTAGATAATCATTCATGAATTTCATGTGTTTCAATATTATCGATTTCTATATGAAGGACAATTAAGAACATTCTACTTTCTTACATAGGTAACACTTGGACAAGTGTTTTTACAGCAGTTCTAAGATCACTTAATTGTCCATAAATCAGTTAATTTTATTTATATCCTTATTATGAACTAATTAATCACATGTGCACACTGTTGTCTGAAGAACTACAGACCATCAGCTCTAGAGGTATTCTTCAAGATTTTCTGACTTTATCTCCTTATTTCAGAGAGAAAGAAACTGACATTCAGAAAAGCAAAACTGACATATCTCAAAACAAGCTGGTTAGGAGCCCAATAAGGATTAGAAACCAAGCCAGCCATTTAACAACTAAATTAAGGACATGGACCAGGCCAGTCTCCCTGTAGGGCACAGGTAAGGAGGCTCCCTATGCCTTGGCCTAAATCCTTTAGTAATCAGCCAAAGGAGAGGAGCTGGATTTCAGAGGGGATGCTTGATGCCTCCAATAGTCCAAGAGATAACTTTGTATTCTTTGTGGAATTCTAACTCTTGTACTGAGCATCTAATACTAAAAAATGAAATGGAACACAGATATAAAATTTGCGATTACACTCGGTTCCAGCCAATGCTGAAAGCAGCAGCACTGCTGAGATTGTCAGAGAGTATCAGAGATGACCACTATTTTTTCTTGTGCAAATAGAAGTAAATGATCAGGAACACTAAGTCAAATTTGGGTCTCTAAGATTTAATGGAATTATGATGAAGATTTCTAGAAAAACATAATAATTTACTTCTCTGCAAGAGATATTTCTTTTACTAACTTTAGTTTTGGAGACTACTGGAAGTACAGAGAAGGATAAACTTGTATGTAACTTTTATTTTTATAAATCTTTACTGTTTGAGAAGTATTATCACATGATGTCTTGTTTGGAATATAAAAGAAAGTGGAACACACTGAAGCTATTCAAACTGAGCTCTTCGTTCCAAAATGGTGTATACAATTGAGACATATGTCTCTTCAGAAGATGTCTTGCGTAAATAAATTTGTAGCAAGCCAATATAGTTCTGGTTTGTTTCTCTGCTCTATGACTATTTTTTATGTTATTTCAGATACCACTTTCTATAATTGAGAACTAGCTATAAGTGGTGATATATGTAAGACTTGTTTCCCTTTCCTGGATTTTTATAGTTCATGCTTTGTGGTCTTTGTGGGGAAGGCATTTCTGTGACTTCAAAAATTCTGATACTAAGAAAAAAGCTGCAATGTCTTCCATCTAAGTTATGTCAAGTGATTATTCCTTATTAATAATATTTCTCAAGGAGAAACATTTTAAAAGTTAATATCAAAATAGAAAAAAATGGGAGGTAACACAGACATGTTAGTCAATGCCCCATGCATAATTGCATTTGAGATTAAACTCTTGGAATTGGAATGCAGTGGTCAGAGTTAATGACATGGGTTAAGGGTGACAGGGATCCTGGAAGTTTCTTATACTAAGGGTGACAATTGTTATTGGCAGAAGTGATTTGCAGAAAATTCTCTCCTCTGCTAGAAGAACAAAGAACAGATATGGATGGGGAGTGGATAACAGAGACTAAGTTTTAGAATTTATTCCCCTTAAAAATAGGTCAATTTTATTTTTTCCTAGGAAGTCCCCTGGGTAAAGACCCCATCTTGGGCATTCTTTTGAATATAAATTGACCCTGACAGTGAAACAACCTCCAACTTTTGTAACTCTCTTTGGGAAAGAGCTTTAAATACATTTCACTCTGTAAGAGTGAATGACCTTGTATAGAAATGACCTTGCTGCTGTGGGGAGCTTGGACTCAAAGTTGTAACCTCTATTGGGCCCTGGGATTTATAATTCTAGAGGCCAAAAGACCCAAAAAAGCAGGCTCCCTGGCCTGCATTACCTTCATTAGGATTGGAAATAAATACTTCCCTCTATCCTTTTCTTTCCCTGGGCCTAGTGTTTCATGTACCTGATAATATCCAGACAGTGTAACTCTCTAGACTCCACAAGAAGCCTTTTAACTAATCATTTCACCTTCAATAGTCAAGCTGTTCAGAAAATGCAGTCTGAACTGATCTGAATAACTTTGGTTTTAATTTCCTAACAACACTTTTTTTTGTCTCTTTGTGGAAAATGAGCTCTATTAAATAGCTTTTTCTTTATTCTTATAAGAAGAAGTAATTTCTACTTACACTGATAAAGAAACATGTTTAGGATCTCAGAAAGAAGAGATCCTGTTATTATTTGAAGATGTATTATTGGAAAATACTGCATAATACATGTAAATTGTGTCCTTATAACAAAAACTTCCCTCACTCCACAATTCGCAGTTGTAGATAAGATACACTATGCTCTAATTTGATTACTTACAGAATTGAAGGACACATGTCAAATTCAGATTGGGCAAAAGCCCTTTTGTTTGTATTTTTAAACCAGATCAAAGGGTCCCTTTATTTAAAATAATGACCATAATGCTCAGCTTGTGCTCAGATACTAGAGACAAAAGAAGAGCAAATGGTCTCAAAACCCTCTGATTTGCTTCTCAGACTTTCTTCAGATAAAGAGCTTAATTTATGAGGTTCTAGCAGCCCACTACCACTAGGGCTATTTTCCAGGGCTGCTACACAGGGGATCTTGGGTAGACAGGAGAATGTTCTAGTCTTTATACCTCTTCTTTGGTTAGAGTGGGTACATATATAGAACATGAATATAAAACTCAAGAGAAATTGTTAAAATGCTTATTTAAAAAAAATCACAAACACATATACTAATCATGCTGAAAGCCGTAATTCTTGCCTTGAACATCTAACATCTAAATATACTATACTGACAGAGTCAAAAACAGAAACCTATAAAATGATTTTAGAAATGTGACAATCATACATGATGGATGAATTTTAGTGAAAATAATAGTAAAGGCTTAATTGACCTATCTAACTTGGGAAGTCTTGGATATCAGGAAAGAAAATGTATTTACCTCTTCTACATCTGCGAGTAGAAATACTGAAGAGGACTTTAGGAATTTATTACAGGCCTACTAGATACTAAGATTCATTTACTTATTTGACAACATTGATTGAGCACTTGCTTTGTGCCAGGCACTGTTCTAGGGACTTGTGAACCAAGCACACTTAATCCCCTGCTCTTATGGAACTTATATTTCAATGAATATGCTGAGCCAGATAATAAAATAAATATGTGAGTTATGTAGAACCTTGGAAGAGGATAAGCACCATGAAAAAAATAAAGTGGAGAATTGGGAATGGGGAATGCAAGAGCATGGGGACAGAATATTCCATGGCAACTCTCATTATAGAGGGTGACATTGAGCAAAGACTTGAAGAGGGGAAATTAGCCTTGCAGATATCCAGAGGAAGGCATTTCAGGAGGAAGAAACAGCCAGTACAAGGGGCTAAGTTGAGAGCATACAGGGGTATTGAGGAACAAGAAGGGAGAAGAATACGTGATAAAGTTGGATATAAAATGGGAGAGCAGATTGTAAAGTGCTTTGGAGGCCATGGTAAGAATGTTGACTCTAAAGAACATTTGATGCTGAGTGAAATAGGGTATGGCATGATTTATCTCATATTTAGTATAATTACCTTGGCTGATTTTGAGAATAGATTATAGTGGGGCAAGCATAGAAGGAACAAATCAGTAAGGAACCTATTGTGATCACCAAAGCAAGCAATGATGGAGACTGAGAGCATTGTGGAGGGAATAAAAGTGATAGTAAGTAGTTATATTCTCATTATTTTGAAGGTAGTGAGAGGAGAATTATCTGAGTGAGTGGATGTGTGGTATTAGCAGAACTGTATCTAGGATTTAAAGGTAGAGGTTTTACAGTCTGAGGGTAGAGACTGGCCAGATGCTTGCCCATTTGTCTCTTTGAGTACACAGGAAGACTATTTTCCAATATTCCTTGTAGTTATATTGGACCATGTGACTGAGTTATGGCCAATGGAAATGTGAACTGAAGTGATGTGTTTCTAGTCTCACTGGAGTTAAGAGTACATGTGTATTCTCCTCACTCTCTCTTACTCGTGCAACTGGGAGTGAAGGACTCTAACACAGAATTATAAAGTGGAAACAGTCTGGGCTGGTGAATTGCCACTTGGAAGTAAGCAGAATAGAAAGCCACCGGAGTAACATCAGATTGTGATTTGAATGAGAAATAAACTTTTGTTATTAAGCCCTTGCAATTTAAGAGTTTATTAGTTATTGCAGAATAGTATAATGTTATCCTTACAAATATAATATAAATCTGAAAAGATGTGAACACAATCTAATAAGGAGAAAAATGTATATGCATTTGTGTATGCATATGTATATATATAATATATATATGTATATGTATGTGGTGTGTGTGTGTTTGTGTGTGTGTGTGTGTATGTGTGTGTGTGTAGTGTAATGTATATAACTTTAGTTCAGTGGTTCATGACTAACATGGAGAAATACCTTTGATATTAGCAATATGATATCTCACAAATACTCCATGATTGGGTCACTAGAGGGAATAGAAAGAAAAATATTGAAGTCAAAAGAACAAAGATATTTTATAATTGCCTAAAAGTTATATAATTAAGGTTGACTAAGCAAAAGAGCTCAAATTATTTGAGGTTGAATTTTCCTAAGTCTGGAAATTGCAGAACATTGATGTAGGATCAACATTAAGAGGCAGTAAAGCATTGAATTTGAGTGTAGTCAGCGAGGAAATAGTAACCTCTGAGCAATGTGTCAGCCGCCCCAAGAATGAAAGAATCTGAATGATTTGGAATCCTGGTTCAGCCATGCTCATAATCACCTGTGTAAGATAGCAACCATAGCTGAACTTTAAACATAAATCACCATATATGTTCCATAGGACTACACAACTCAGATGGGCACAGCTAATTTGTTCATGAAAGGGTCACATGATTTAAAAGTGTTAGAGCACAGTGAGCATGAATTTTAGAATCAGATCAGGTTAATTATCTTAATAGCTCTAAGTCTTGTTTTATTTTCTATAAAAGGGAGCTAATATTCAGCATATTGCCTGGCCCATGATACATGATCAATACATTATAGCTTCTGTTAATAATTATTATTATCTTCTTCATCATTATTGTCACTTTCCATATGCCCAAAGCTGGAAGTAGTGATGTGAAGGATCTTCCCATGGAGTCTAGGATCTTCCCATGGAGTCTATGAGCAAGTTGTGATAATGCTTGATAACTAGCACAAGAATATTGATCAATAAACTATTATGCTAATCACCCTGTGATTGATAAGTAGAGCATACTTAGATCTTGGATGGGTTTTTCGCTTTAATCTCTGTTTCAGTCCTTGTAAGATTCAGCATCACGACTGTGGTAAAGTTCCTTGAGTTCTAGCTTTTATATATAAATCTATAGTCTCCTCTTCCCCCATTATTTATTTAAACCTAAGGGAATCTCCAAACTGACTGTTCTTCTAGAGCTCTTTGGTTGTAGAGAATTCCTTTTACTACTCCTCACATATAAAATTAGAACATTGTTCTGTACCTATTCCATTGATACTGGTTGATATGATAGGCGCTCCCTTAGATAGAGGCAAAACCTCATAAACTCAAGAGGGTAGCTTGGTTTGCTGCCACCACACTTACACAGTAGTTATTATTATCCATCATCAGTAATAATATAGCTAAGAAGCCACCTGATAATATTTATGAGCCATAGTAACAAAGAATCCAATTTGTATCTGGAACTAAGTTAGCCTTTCTGTGATCTTCAAAATGGCCAGCTCTCAGGGATTATCTTTAAAGCCTAGTCCTTTGCTTTCAAGGAAATCTAACTTGTCTCATAAGTATGTAGAACAGGATGTCTCTTGAACATTTTAGCCAATAATCTGTTATAGAAATAATAATTTCACAATGAAAAATTATTTGTTTCTTTTTCAAGTCTTTCTGGCTTTTAGAGATTCTTCGTAAGAACTCAGCACAATAAAATGATTACAAGAATGATCATGGAAAGCAGGAAAAGAAAGACATTTGAGGAAGTAAGATTGTTTAAAACATTCATATTTGCTTTTACATAAGTAGAAACTACCTCTTGATAATACTTTCCATTTGCTCCAAAGCCTCTTCTCTTGATCAAGAGAGTCATGTTACTAAATTTGTATTAGTAGAACACAGCTAGATAGTCTTTTTTGCTTTCTGAAGCCATCCTTTGATACCTGCTAGATCTTGGTTCTCTTTTGGATTATGTAATTTCCATGGCTACTGATCTGCATTATTTTCTCTCCCATTCCTCTCCTTCTTTGTGCCTGGGAGATCTTTAGCTCAGTAGCACTCTGTGGGGTTTCATGACTTTTGAAAAGTCTTTTAGAGGACTCTTCTATTTTGATTTCTCTTTTTTTTTTTTTAGCTCAGAGTAGATGATTTTCCAAATTTAAATAAGAATGGATTATTTCTGAGAGTAATTAAAATGAAGGTAGAGCCTACTATATGCCAGGATTCCAGAATCAATTCCAGAATCAATTCCTAGGGTAAAATGAATAAAATATAATCTACATGGCCTTAAATGGGGCTTAGTTTTAGACATTGGAGGCATTTTTAATGATGATAAAATAATAGAAAATGAACTAAAAGTATAAAAATGAAAAATAACAGATTATTATCTATTTTAGGATGGAATAATATAACACAATATTTCACAGTAGTCATAAATATTTATTATTTCTTCCGAGGTGGTTTTATATTTATATGCGTAGTCACCCTTAGGTGTTTAGAAATTTTATTAGAGATTTATATAACTATGAATTTCAACTCTTTGATTCCTACTCATTATTTACAGCACAGATAATAAACTTTTTTTGTGTTCCCCCCATTTCCCTAATTCTCATTGTTTTCATTTGAATTATTACTACTTTGTCAAACATACATTCACATACAATTCTTCCTTTCTTTCTCCATCTTGGTCTTATTTTCAGCACTTTTAAAGATATTGTTCTCAACACTGGATATATTTGTCAGCTTCTCCAGTCATCTCTTAGTTGGAAGAAACTCATCTTTTAGTAGATTTATTGCAAATTAAAACTGTTTTCTATACCCTGGATACTTAAAAGAAACCTTGAGTACATATAAGATCATTGAATTTATACTTTCTTACACTGAGGTTTTCAAGAATGTTTCTGCAATGCTGTCTTGCATACATGTTTCTGTCGAGAAGTCTGATTTTCTTACTTTTGTAAGTGAAATGGTCTTTTTTGCCTGAAGATTTTTCCCCTTAGTTTAAAGTTTTAAACATTTTACTAAAATGTCTTTTTTACTTTATAATAATGTATACATTGTGAGTATTTTCAATATGTAGGTTCAACTCCTTTAATTTTTGTTTTTAAAATATTTTTTATTTTTTCAATTACAGTTGACACAACATTAGTTTCAAGTGTACAACATAGTGATTAGAGATTTATATAACTATGAATGATCACTCTGATAAGTCTAGTATTCATACTACTAGACATCATATGTAATTATTACAATATTATCAATTATATTCCCTATGTTGAACTTTACATCCCCATGGCTGTTTTTATAACTGCTAATTTGTACATTTTATAATCCCTTCCCCTTTTACACTATCGTCCTAACTCTCATCCCATCTGGTAACCATCAATGTTTTCTCTTTATAAGTTTATTTCTGTTTTGTTCTTTTATTATTATTTTTTAATTTCACATCTAAGTTCAATTATATGGCCTTTACCTTTCTCTGTCAGATTAATGTCATTTAGTGTAATACCCTCTAAGTTCATTTATGTTGTGATGAATGGTAAGATTTAATTCTTTTTTATGGCTGAGTTATATTCCATTGTATATATATACCATCACTTTTAAAAAAATCATTGATATACACTTAATCATTGATATACTCTTGTTATAACCTTTGGACCATGAACCATGGCTCCATTGGGGCACAAACCCAGTATAATTTTCTTGGCTGATTTTGAGAACAGGTGATTAGGTCATGGGATAAAATACTCATGAATGGTATTGGAGTCTAATAGAAGAGACTCTGGAGACCTTCTTGACCTCTTCTACCATTTGAGGTTACAGAAAAAATAAAGCCATCTATAAATCATAAAGTGAGTCCTCATCAGACATCAAATCTGCTTGTGCCTTGATTTTGGACTTCCTAGCCTTGATTTTGGACTAATATATTGCCTTTTCTTCTATCTACACAGTCAGTCCCTGCCTGACTGTCTATGAGTTTGGGTTTCAGAAGCTAGTTCACATATTCTGGAATATTTATTTTTGCATTTTTATAAAAATAATGTTTGTACTATTGGTATTATGGTATTGAAAGAAGTAAGTATAGATAACATAATTTGCCTCCTTTTTGATCTCTATGATTTTTGTAGTGTTGTGAGATTTGTTGTTAGAGAGCTTCTTTATTCCATAGGAACTTGGCAGCCTGAGGACAGACTTGGTTTTAGACAACTTTATTAAAAATGGGGAAGGGTAGAGAGTAAGGGAGATTTTTATTTAGCATTTACTATGTCTGTCATTTGTCACTAGAATCTAAGTGTCTTGAGTAGAGTCTGGTCCATGATAGATGTTCATTAAATATAGATAAGTTAAAGTATATCAGGCATTTTAGACATACAATTAACACTTTAGTAATGTGAAGGTTAAGGTGCCAACTCTCGTGTAGCCAAAAATCCACAGATAATGTTTAACTCCCTAAAAACTTAAGTTGTCTCTCAGTATCTAAGGACGATTGGTTCCAGGATCCCCCATAGATACCAAAATCCATGAAGGCTAAAGTTCTCTATATAAAATGGTATAAATCAATACAATATACCCTTTGCACTCATAGACTTCAAAGTGGATCAAAAACAGTTCAGGCACTTATTGGGAAAAAAATACATAAATGGTACTTCTGGTCATAATGGCAGAGTAGAAAACTACTGTATTCACCTCCTCCATGGCCACATCAAAATTACAACTAAATTATAGAACAACTACCCTTGAGAAACACCTGAAGACTATAACTAAGGACACACAGAAGAAGCTACCTCAAGACTGGTAGAGACATAAAATGGGCTGGTCTCACAGCTAGATGTGGCAGTTAAGAATTGGAAGGAATATCTCAGCTGCAGAGGTACCTTCTAAGAAGAGAAGAGTCTTAGCCCCACACCAGGATCCCCATCCTGGACCACTAGAGCTGGGAAGAGGAGGCCCCATAACATGTGACTGTAAAAATCATTGGGGATTATGTCTGAGTGAGACAAAGAGCTGTTGAAGTGCCAGGTGTTCCTTATAAAAAGCCCACATGTGAAGTTTCAATGATGAAATCATTGGCTCTGAGAGCCAGCACTGGGGCATCAGTTCAGAAAATACCAGAGTCATATGGGGACTAACTAAATTATCTGCTTTGGGGTGAGGCAGGAGGAGCAGCTCTCTCCCAGACTAAAGTGCTGTTCCTTTGTTGAGCCCTATCCCCAGAAATTTAGCAGGCTGACACCATTGTTCCTTTGCTGAGTTCTCTCCCAATTCAGCCTGCAAGCACAGGCAGATGCCAAATCTCAACCTCCATCAAACTCATCTCACCATAATTATTATCTAAGAACCAGCCTTACCCAACTTGAGCAAGTTTGGAACATTTTTCAGAGGCTGTTACTCATAAGCAGACAACCTTGCTAACACTGCAGAACTATCTAAAATCTCTGGAAGTTTCACAAACCTCTAACAAGTAGCAGCTGGCCTCAGCCTGCCCTGTACCACTTGCTAAGCAGCCTACAGAGTTCACACTAGTGGCAGCCAGACTAGGTTTGCACCATATCCTCTCCCAGTCACCTCCAAGCAGTCAGCTACCAACTGCAAATCACTTTATAGCTTCTACCATGTGGTCCTGGGCTGGGCACAGACAGTAACTGACATGGGCTTGCACTGGAATCACTTGCAAGGGGCCCCAGAACCAATACACTTGGTGGCTAGCTTCAACACACCAGAGCACCACCTATTTAGCTCCACAAGAAAACATAACCAAAGAGTGAACTCAGCAGGTATCACAGGACTTCTACAGTGAATACCACTCTGTTCAGTCCATGCCCATGCAACAGCTCAACAACTGTAGTCACAGCCAGTCTTCACAGCTAATCAACCAGCGGGTCAATAACTCCCACTGAAGTGCCACCAGTACTCAAGGCAAAACTGAAACAGGAAGGTATCCAACTTGTACCTGGAGCTTCTGGCTCAAGTGACCAGGAAGACTGCACCACTGGGCCCCACAAGACACCTACTACATAAAGTTACCCTGTGAAAACTGGGGGACATAGTAGAATTATGTAATATGTTGAAACAAACTCAAGGAGGCAATCAAAAAGAGGAGACAAACATGTTCCAAATGAAAGAACAGGAGAAAACTTCAGAAAAAGAACTAAACAAAATGGAGACAACCAAACAATCAAATACAGAGTTCAAAACACTGATTATAAGGATATTCAATGAACTTAGGGAAAGAAGAGTTGAACTCAATGAGAATTTACACAAAGAGATAGAAACTATATAAAAGAACCAGTTAGAAATGAAGATTACAAAAACTAAAATGAAGAATGCATTAGATGGAATCAAAAAACAGATTAGATGAAACAGAGAATTAAATTAGTGATTCAGAAGACAAGGTAGCAGAAGACATTGGAACAGCAAAAAGAAAAAAACAATTTAAAAAATGAGAATAGTTTAAGAGACTTCTTGGACATCAGCAAACATAACATTTGTAAACTAAGGGTTTCCAGATTGAGAAGAGAGAGAGAGTGAGAAACTGAAAACATATTTGAAGAAGTAGTGACTGAAAATGTACCTAATCTGGCAAAGAAAGACACAAATCAAGAAAGCACAGAGAGTCTCAGGCAAGATCAACCCAAAGAGGCACACAACAAAACAAAACAATTAAAATGTCAAAGATTGAAGACAAAGAGAGAATCCTAAAAACAACAAAAGAAAAGCAGTTAGTTACCTACAGGGGAGCTCCCATAAGACTGTCAGCTGATTTCTCAACGGAAACTTTGCAGGCCAAGGAGATTGAGACAAAGTATTCAAAACGATAAGATTACTGTACCAGCAAGCTCTTATTTAGAATTGAAGGTCAAATAATGAGTTTCCAAGACAAGAAAAAGCCAAAAGAGTTTAACACCATAAAACCAGTATTAAAAGAAATATTTATGGGACTTCTTTAAGAAAAAGAAAAAACAAAAAATATGAATAATTAAATGGTAATAACTACATACCTATTAATAATTATTTTAAATGTAAATGAATTAATGTTCCGCTCTCAAAAGACATAGTGTGACTGAATGGAATAAAAAAAAACCCCATACATATGTTGACCATAGAGAACCACTTTAGATAAAAAGATACACACAGACTGAAAGTAAAGGAATAGAAAAAGATGTTTCACACAAATGAAAACAACAACAAAAAGCTGGGGTAGCAATACTTATATTAGACAAAGTAGACTTGAAATAAAGGCTGTAACAAGAGCTAAAGAAGGATCCACCAATTCCACTTCTAGGTATTTATTCAAAGAAACCCAAAATACTAATTTGAAAAGATGTATGCATCCCAATGTTCATTGCAGCATTATTTACAATAGTCAAGACATGGAATCAACCTAAGTGTATACAGATAGAGGAATTGATAAAGAAGCAGTGGTACATGTATACAATGGAATAGTACTCAACCATAAAAATTGAAATCTTACTATATACGACAACATGGATGAAAATAGAAGGTATTATGCCAAGTGACATAAAAGACAGAGGAAGATAAATACCATATAATTTTACTTATACATGGCATCTAAAAAACAATATAAATGATGAACAAAACAGAATAGAACTCACAGATATAGAAAATATAGTGATAGGTGCCAGGTGGGAGGGGATTTAAGATGTTGAGTGAAAAAGATAAAGGGATTAAGAAACACACATGAGATTTTAGGGGAACATGGCAGAGTGAGAGATGTTCCCAAATCTCTGCCTTTGAAACAACAACAAGTTGAAGATCTAAAACTCAACAAAAAACACCAAAACTGCACACCAGCCTGTCTGAGCGTGGCATTTGCACATAAGAGCTACCACAGGTCAGAACCCAGGGTGTTGGGTGAAGAACTGGGAGAAATAAAGAAGCTGCCTCTCATAGCTGCCAGAGCACTCTGTAGGAGGAAGGAGGGGAGAAGGTGCCACAAGTTCCCTGAACAGCCCTGCCTGGGAGAGTTGTGAGTTCCATGTAACCAGGGGCAGGGCCCAGTCATCAGGGCAGAGAGCAGAGAAGCAGGACGGCAGAGAACCAAGTTGATTTTTACCGGCCGTGGTTGCAAAACAGAGGGTGAGCCACAGCATCCAACCCCTAACCCATATCCTTTACATATTTGTAATGATAATCACAAACAAAAGTTCCAGAACTGAAGTATATAATGTAAAACAAGAAGAACCAGAGTGAAAACCCACAAAAGCCCACCAAAATAAAGAAAACAGAAACACAAGGACAGGGAAGCAATAGAAACACTGAGCTACCAAAAAGCAAAAGATAAAATGGCTGTAAGACCTTATATTTCAATAATCACCCTAAATGTAAATGAAATGAACTCACTGATAGAAAGTCACAGAGTAGTAGAATGGATCAAAAAAACAAAAAACAAAAAACAAACAACCATATGCTGCCTCCAGGAGACACATCTCAGCTTCAAACAAATATTGACTCAAAGTGAAAGGGTGGAAAATGATGTTGCAAGTTACTTGCATTCAGAGAAAAGTAGGAGTAGTGGTACTAATATCAGATGAAATAGACTTCAAAATAAAAAAAAGGTAAAGAAAGATATTGAGGGGTATTTCATAATAATAAAGGAAATTATGCCCCAAGAAGATATAACACTTATTAATGTCTATGCTCTCAATAAAGGAACCCCAAAATATGTAAAGCAATTACTAACAGAACTAAAGGAAGAAAAAGACCAAATATTATCATAGTAGGGGACCTAGATACCTCACTGTCAGATATGGTGAAATAGTACAAACAGAAAATCATTAAAAAAAATAAAAATGACACATTAGACCAACTGGACATAATTGATATTTAGAGAGTCTTTAATCCAAAACAGTTGCTTCTACATTCTTCTCTAGTGCACATGAAATATTCTCAAGAATCAACATATTGGGATACACTGATAACCTCAACAAATATAAGAGGGTTGAAATCCAACCATATTCTCTGATCATAATACTTTGAAACTAGAGATCAACTGCAAGAAGAAATAAAAAAGAATCCTAAGTAAATGAAGTTAAACAACATGCTACTGAGGAGTAACTGGGTCAGAGAAGAAAGAAAAAGAGAGATCAGAGATACATAGAAAAGAATGATAATGATAGCACAAACATATCAAAACTTTTGGGACAAGGCAAAAGTGGTCATAAGAGGAAAGTTCATGTCATTACAGGCCTATCTCCAAAAACAAGAATGAGCCAAAATAAAGAACCTAATGCTTTCTCTTAAAAAAATTAAAAAGAAAGAAATGAGGCCTAAAGTCAGCAGAAGGAAAGAAATCATCGAAATTAGGGCAGATATAAATGAAATTTAAAACAACAACAACAACAACAACAACAAATAGGAAAAATAAATGCAACAGAGAGCTGGTTCTTTGGGAAGGTTAATAAAATTGACAAACTCCTGGCTAAACTCACCAAAGAAAAAAGACAAAGAACACAAATAAACAAAATCAGGGATGAAAGAGGAGAAATTATAACTGACATTACAGAAATACAAAAGATCATAGAAGAATACTATGAAAAGTATATAACACCAAATTTAATAACCTAGAAGAAATGGACTAGTACTTAGAAAGACACAACCTTCATAGACTGAATCAAGAAGAACTGGAAAATCTAAATAGAGGGAAATTGAAACAATCTTCAAAAACCTACCAAAAAGTACAAGTCCAGAACCAGATAACTTTACCACTGAATTCTACCGAACATTCAAAGATGATTTGATACCTATTCTCCTCAAATTCTTTCAAAATATTGAAGAGCAGAAATACATCCCAAAACCATTTTATGAGGCCAATATTACCCTGATACCTAAATCTTGTAAAGATAACACAAAAAAGAAAACTATAGAGAATATCTCTCATGAATACTGATGCAAAAATCCTAAATAAGATACTAGTGAACCAAATACAGTAACATGTTAAAAAAATTATACACAATCAAGTGGGCTTCACTTCAAGGGCTCAGGGATGTTTCAACATATGCAAATCAACTAGTGTGATACACCACACAAACAAATTAAAAAATAATCATATGATCATATGATCATATTGATAGATGAAAGCCTGTGAGAAGATCAAAACACTTAACAAAATCAGTGTAGAAGGAAAGTACCTTAACATAATAAAGGCCACCTATGACAAACCCTCAGCCAACATTACACTTAATGATAAAAAACTAAAACCTTCCCTCTAAGATCAAGAACAAGGCAAGTCTGTCCACTATCACCACTGTTATTCAATAGAACATTGGAGGTCTTCATGAGTGTAATCAGACAAGAGAAAGATATAAAAGACATCCAAATATGACATGGAAAAGTCAAACTGTCTCTATTTGCAGGTGACATAATTCTCTATATGGAAAACCTTGAAGACTCCACAAGAACACTACTAGAAACAATAAGCAAATACAATAAAGTCTCTGGATACAAAATCAATGTTCAAAAATTTATAGCTTTCCTATACTTTAATAATAAAGTATCAGAAAAAGAAGTGGAAAAAATAATTCCTTTTGCAATTGCAACCAAAAGAATAAAATACCTAGGAATAAATTTAACGAAACAAGTGAAGCAATAAATAAAAATATATAATAAAAACTATAAGACCCTATTAAAAGAAATTGAAGAATGTATGAAGAAATAGAAAAATACTCCTTGTTTTTGGATTGGAAGAATCAACATAGTTAAAATGACCTTATTACCTAAGGCATTATACAGATTTAATGCAACCCCCATCAAAATCCCGTTGGCACTTTTAAAAGAAATTAAACAAAAAAATCATCACACTTGTATGGAAGCACAAAAGACCCAGAATTGCCAAAGACATTCTGAGAAAAAAGAATGAGGCTGGAGGCATCACTCTGCCCAACTTCAAATTACAGTACCAAGTGACAATAATGACAATGGCATGGTATTGACAGCAAAACAGATACATGAGCCAGTGGAACAGAATCTAGAGTTCAGAAGTAAACCTATATTTATATGGGCAAATAAATTTTGACAAAAAAGCCAAAAACATACCGTGGAGAGAGGAAAGCCTCTTCAATAAATGGTGCTGGGAAACTTGGAAAGCCACCTGCAAAAGAATGAAACTAGACTATTGTTTATGATTACATACCAAAATTAACTCAAAATGGATTAAGGACCTGAAGATAAATCCTGAAACAATAAATGCGTAAAAAAACACATAGACTAAACTCAATGACCTTGGACTCAAAGAGGATTTAAAGAATTTGGCCTCATAAGTCAGGTAAGTATAGGCTAAACTAAATGAATGGGACTTTATTAAACTAAAAAGCTTCTGCTCAGCAAAAGAAATCGTCAACAAGGTAAAGAGAGCATCATCTGAATGGGAAAATATATTTGCAAACAACACTTCCAATAAGGGCCTAATATCCAAAATATACAAAGAACTCATACAACTCGATAACAACAACAACAACAACAACAACAACAACAACAACAACAACAAACTATCCTATCAAAACATGGGCAGAGGACCTGACCAGATACTTCTCCCTAGAGGACATACAAACGGCCACAAATATATGAAAAGATGCTCAACATCGCTAGCTATTAGGAAAATGCAAATCAAAACCACAATGAGATACCATCTCACACTGGTTAGAATAGCTATACTCAATAAGACAAGTAATAACAAATGTTGGAGGTTACTCAAAAAACTAAGAATAGATCTATCATATGATCTAGCAATCCCTCTATTGGGTATTTACCCCCAAAATTTGAAAACCCATATCCAAAAAGATAATTGTACATCGATGTTCATAGCAGCATTATTCACAGTGGCCAAGACATGGAAGCAACCAAAGTGTCCTATGATAGGTGATTGGCTAAAGAAGCTGTGGTACATAAATACAATGAAATATTACTCAGCCATAGGAAGAGATGAAATACTGATATTTGTGACAACATGGATGGACCTCGAGATAGTCATGCTAAGTGCAGTAAGACAGAAAAAGTTGAAAATCACATGATATCACTAATATGTGGGATATAAACCTAAAAGCAACAAATGAGCAGGACAAACAGTCTCATGAACATGGGCTATAGACTAGTGTTTACCAGAAGGTAGGGAATGGAGGAGAAGGGAGAAGATATCTGGGGTTAAGGGTATCAAATATAGGGGGATATGGGTAGAGTAAAGTGGGTAAAGGGGATCAAATATATGGTAGCTGAAGAAAACTGAACTTTGAGTGGTAAACACACAATAGAATATACATATATATGTTAAATAATAAAATACACATGAAAATTATATAATTGTATTAAGTAATGTTATCCTAGTAAACTTAAAAAAATTAAAATAAAAATAAATAATAAAAATTAAAAATTAAGAATATAAAAATAAACACACATGGGTAGTTACAAAATAGTCACCAAAGTGGCAAAGCATAACATAGGGAATATTATAAATAATGTAATAACTATATATGCTGTGAGGGGGTACTTGATTTATTGAAGGATATTACTTTGTAAGTTATATAAAGTCTAACCACTATGCTGTACATCTGAATGTAGTACAATATTAAATGTAAACTCTAAATTAAAAATTAAAAAATAGAAATAAAAAATGTATATGTAGAGTTGTGAAGCTCAAACCTGATTTTTCCAGGGTCAATTGTATATTTTATCTAATTCTACAGGATTCGTATTATTATCTCCAGTTGATGTAGAAGTAATCAGGGCTAAGGAAGAGGGAATGATTTCTGCTTGGGTACACTATCTTTAAGTAGAACCAGAGTTTGATCCCATGTCTCTCTGATCCCAAACTACACATTCTTTCATTCTTACTAGGCTGCCTTTTGCAGTCCTTAGGAAAAAAATGCTGAATAAAAATGAGGAAGAGAGGCCTGGGAGTATGCAGATAGGAGAAAAAAGAGAGTAATTGAAAGGAATGCGTTTTAAAAAGAGCTACACGCAGATAAAATTAATCAGGAAGTAATTATTCTTTTCTTCATTGTAATTTCTTAATTATTCTAGGAAAGGAGACTGCAGAAACAGTGGAGTTGCTGCTGCATTATATGTTGATGTGGTCACATATTAAGCCAATCCAACTCAAATTCCTAGTCTGCTTCAACAGATATTCCTCAAAGGAATAATCATTCCTCTGAAAACCGTATCAAAGGTAGAGCAAGTGTTCTGGAGAAGAATGAGAACTTCAGATGCAAAATGTTATCAGCAGGCATGTGAAGCTCAAAGTCAGATGGAATCAAAAATTATAACTGCAGTATCTTATCTTTCTACATGCTTTACAGTTTACAAAACATTTCCCTATAAATATTGCTGTCAATACATCTCTGAAAGTGGAACAAATATTATTAACCTAATTTTAAATAGACTGAGACTAAAGTTTAGATAAGTTAAGTGACTTACTTAAATGTCACAAAGTAGAAGGCAAATCTGGGGCTAACATTTAGATGTTCTGATCTCTCAAGCAGGGCTTTTTTTCCAGAGAGGTATATTTAAATACAGACTGACATGAGCAGTGAAAACATCTATCATCACTTTAGTAACAAACTTGATTTTTAAAAAATTTAGTGGGTCTATTTGACCTTCTTCTTTGGGTGAATAATCTTCCCTCTTGCTTAGGCAATACTTGATCTCTCTTTGTACTGCGTAAAATAACCCAGTTCCTGAAATAAAACAAAAAGTGCTTTTAACAAGAATAAAATACATAGATTAACCTTTTCACACTTGAAGCTGATAATATCAATATAATTCGATTTATTCATTTTATTATGAATACTGTGATGTCAGGAATAATCAAGAGAGCAAATCTAAACATATAAATATTTTTTTGATTCATGATGATCTAGGTACTAATCCAACTGTTTGCCTCCGATATAGTGATAAGCCACTTTTTTTTTTTTTTTTACAATACAGGACTCTTTAAGTCAAATAGAGGCCACACAGAGTAGTATATTTCAATGGCTTTCACCCACATTTGTTACTATAGGACTTCTACATGCCTCTGTAGACATCATCCTCTATTCCTTATTTTTTTTTTAGAATATCTCTGATGAATCCACAATTGCATCCTCTTAGCTATCCCATAGAAGTTATTATTTCCTTCCTGCTTTTCTGAGATCTATTCTAGGGTCTGTGATCTCTGTGAAGTAGCCAATATCCAACAGGAGTGCTAGATTTTAGATGCTTGAAAAAAGATGACACTTGTGGTACAAGTTTCAGTTGATTAATGCTTGCTCTCCAAGGCACTGTTAACTGTCTGCTCACTCGAAGGCCTGCATAGAGCTCCAAAGAACACAAGGTGCTCACAGTGGCTGAGTCTGACTCTTAACTTTGTGCTAAAGATTCCAGAGCAGTGTTTCTCGATGCTTCAAAAGTCTTCTAGACTTTCAAGTGACACATTTCTTTCTGTTTTTACTCTCAGGCCCATCCTGAAGGATCCAGAAATGAATCCTTAGAGACTGAGCCAGACTGCATCTGTGGGCCAGACACCTACCCTTTTCTGATCATCCCTCCTCCCTGATGATGAGACATTGCTCTCATCCATGCTCTCTCTTTTTCCACGGTTAGTTCTCTACTTGAAGCTCCTCAGATCCTTATGCTAATATCCTCTCGGGTCTCACCTCGTAAGCCTTGTTCTATATTTCTCTTCTTTTCAGGGGAGTCTCTGAATCAAACATTTTTACTGTCAAATTTCTACAAATTTATACTCCTTTTAAGAAACTTTTTATTAACAACTAAAGTTATCAAAGTTATCATTATTTATATCTTTCAGTTATTAAAAATTAATTTTTTACTATCCCTGAAATTTTAGCCTAAAGAGTCCTATGGTTAGTGTATGACTACACTAGGGAAACAAAAGGCACCCTTTCCAAATAATGTTAATAGTAGGATAACTTCAGACATACAAAGGGAGAAAAAGGCACTTATGAGTCATAATGAATTCAAAAGGAAAGTGTTAAGGTGAAATCACAGAGCATCATGAGACAGGCTATTCAAGCCACCATGTCAAAAAGGCTGATTAATAGCAGTTCCTAGTCAGCCTTATCACAAGGGGTTCTTACTGATAAAATTATTTTTCCTCCAGAGAGAATCTCCTTGAATCAAATAGATGTTTTACTTCTGAATAGGATTCATGAAAATGCAGGGGGATGGTGGCAGCAGGAGTAAAGAATCACATTCATGGAAGGATATGAAATGTGTAACCTGATATTATTTATCCATCTTCGCATCTTCAATTTTAAGTTATTAGTGTGCCAACATTCTAAGTGATTCTTTACAAATACATAATCAATAATGCTATTTAAAAACCATTCTAGATTATTTAAAATATTATTTTATAATCTCTCAACTTTTGAGTTAATATTTTCAATGACCATGTTGGTAAATCTGCTATGTATTTGTGAAACTTTGAACAGCTTAATTTTTGTACTGTTTTAAAAGTAATTTGAATTTCTTATTGTAAATATTTCTTCTCCCTTGGATATAGTTGTTTTAACACATTTGTATTGCCTTACTTCTTTTAAACAAGCTTTTATTTCTTTCCTCTGTAAGAAACAAGCAAATAGTGTGTAGTATATATAGGAAATTATACAAACCACAGGGAAAAACTGCACAGTGAGGCCAAATGGTATTTGTAGCTAGAAGGGGCATATTATTTAAAAGAGTAATATGCTGTTCCTGAACACTATAAATATGTCATCACTGTAAAGAAATGATAATGAGACATTTGTGACTGCATATTTGTTACCATGGCAACAAAACATGACATCATAAGTGCAAATGACTGACATAATTTTAGGAGGCAGCTGGACAATAAAGAGAGAAATCTCATATATATTGAATTATTTCTGACTGCAACAGCTGAAATAACACTTACAAAATTGAAGCAATAAAATAATTTAGAAGAAAATATAATGATAGTGAATCACTGCAGGACCTTCTCAAGTCTTTACCAAGTAGTATATTCCTCTACAGAGAGATGCTATCTTACATAAAGATTTTTCAGCCAAGAAATACAATAAAAAAGCTTCAAAGGCTCTTGTGTGATATCTACAGTTAGGGGTTGTCTGGAGAAAGAAATGGAAAATTTGAGTAGGAGCCAGAATTTGCTGTGAGTAAAAGGAGAACAGATAATATGGCTCTAAGCCATCAAAGCAAAGTGAGCTGTGGGAGTGCACATATGGCCAGGATGGCCCAATCCTGCTGAGAACATTAAGTTATAGAAATGCACAGATCCTGGCTAAAGGGAAAGTATGTTGCAGGAGTGTAGTTTGAATAGAAGGAAAGGAACAGCAGAACCAAAAGTCAATGGCCCAGACATTGAATTCGGGCCTAAGCAATAAAGTGGGGAGGAAGTGTACATACACCTCTGCCCGGGCTTCATCTCCTTGTGGTATCCAAGAGTTTTGAACACTGATACTTGAATTTTCTAGATTGCTAGCCCCTTCTTCTTAGTGCAAGTTCTCTCTGCCTCTTCGTAAAATATTTACTAGTTATTTCTCAATTTCAGAGAGAATGTCACCTGGGCTCAGAAATAAATGTGCTCATGTTTTTCTAGAAACTCTAGATGGCTTTGTGGGATTTGCTGTCTGTAAATGATTGAAGGGAAGTATGTCATAACAGCAAGGTTGGCCATGCCTCAATAAAAATATGCCCTGTTTGGTCCCACCAGCTCACTCACTCTCCACTGGGATGCAGGCTTGCTTCTATCTCTCTATCAATCCAATGCTGCATGGCAGAGCGAGGTGGTGAAAAAGAAAAACAGCCCCACTTATGCTCAGAAACTCACAAAATTTCTTGAGAAAATTGACTGATGTTCACCTTTCCAAAGTGTTCAAAATAATCCAAAGTAAAGATATATTATGACACCTTACATTACCCTTCTCTCTCCACCTGTCTCTCTGGCACCTATGTGAAGACCTCTCCCATGTAATCTAAGAAAAGACATCCACTGTACACTTCAACTATATGTAGAGACCTAGGCCTGGAGAAGTGAGAAAGATGGGATTGGGGTTGGTCCTGGACCTGCTAACTCAATCCCTGTTTAAGCAAAGCCATGTCTATGGCTATTTTATTAGTTCATGCTTCACCATCAAAATATATGATTCTTTCTCTAGCTCCAAATCCTAATGTAAAATTTGCTATTGGTTTTCTCTAATTTTATCCTCAGTCTACATTCAAAGTTACTGTTGTTCATTCCAGGAAAGCACAATATTTTCTTTTTCTTGTTAAGACTACCACCTGGACCATGTATCCACTGCTGCCCTTTAATGCTGCTGTAGCTACATATATTTTGTTAAATAGCTTTATTCTAGTTCTGAACACAAAACAATCCTCTTACCTACTCTGAACCAGATGCTTTCACAGATTTTTTTTGTTCTATCTGCGAACTTCTAGTTTTCTAAAGATTACTCAGCTCACCTCTTCATTTAAAAAAAAAAAAAAACCGCTTGCTTCAACCTTCATGTTAGAAATGTATCTTGGGCTTATAACCTGAGATAGACATATTTCTCCATGGCTGGGAAGTATGAATTCCAGTTTCCATCCCACATTATTTATTCCCAAGTCACAGTAACTATGGCATGTCACAACTGACTTTTTACTTTCTGTCACATACTTTCAAATGCATGTTATGTTTCAAACGCATGGTTTTGCTCTATTCCTAGGATCTTTCTAAGTCTAAGGAGGTTCTTTTTTTTAAATATTGATTCTATAGATTTTTTAAAAAAGTCATAGGATCCTTTGAGAATTATAAATTATCTCCTCAGAAAAATACACATATTCTCATATTCACATAGTACTGCATTTGATTGTACAAACTCCTGAAGTCCTTCCTTAATTCCCTCTGAATTGGATCCTTTTCAAGATTCAGAGTTTAAATTAGCTTTTGCTACTGCTTGCCTATCAAAATCACTGCTCATTCAGGAGCAGTGTGGGTGCTGGAGTAGATCCTCCTTCCCTTCATTGGGTAAAGGCAACACCACTAGATAAAATATCTGTGAAAAGGAAAATAAATTATCAAATTGATATATTGGATTATCTTAATAATTCTATTGTAGCAATAATAACTTACTTTGCATAAATGAGCTGGCCTTGGGTAAGACCTTTAGTGATAATGCGTAAATAAAAACATGGCTAAATTTTTATAAGTTTGAATTTTAAACACATGGCACAATACAAACCAGATTCCAATCTCATTTTCATATGCTAATAACTCTAAGCAAGGTCTCCAGCTCAGTACAAACACAAGGTATGTTTAGAACTGTAATTTATAAATTTGTTAGTTCTTTTTTGCCAGGATACATGGGTATCTTTTTTTACTTAAGACTTGGAGCCAGCTAGTCTTCTTGTTACAGACACCAGTGGATGCTTGGATTCAATGAGGTCAAATCCTAGTATGCATTAGTCTCCTACTACGAGCCCTGCTTGGCTTGGTTTGTGCATTCTGGCCTAAGCAGTAAAGTGAACTTATCTAGAGTGTACTGAAGTAAAGTATAGTTGGATATGTCTTTCTGCATTGTTTCTAGGAACAAAGTCGAAAAGTTTATTTAATGTCTGGATCTCAGATAACAATTCAGAATGAATCTATTAACCTTAAGTGATGGTATTTATGGATTAGTTTGTGAAAGAAACCTAATCTTGTTTAGGTTTAAATTTTCCTTGGAACAATAGAAAAAGTCTACTGTTCTCTCTCTGGGCCCTAACAGATAAAAAAGTCAATGGCCTAGCTGTTGAATTCATCTTCCCGAGAGGTCTCAATTGAGGGCTGTTTCTAGCTTGAGATTTAGGGGGAAATTCAGAATTTTTTTACTTTTTTCTTTGCTCCCTGTGGTTGGTTGACTGGGTTTTGTGAAAGCAAATATGTGGGTTGAAGTCTTACAACATTGCTGTCCAACTCCTCATTTACAGCTGAGAAAAATAGAGGCTCAGTGGAGTTAACAACCTGTCTAAAATTACTTTATTCTGACTGACTCACACTTTTGTTCCTCCTTCTCCAGAGTTGTTCATCATTCTCCACATCCCCAACCAATACACACAAACAGGGAAAAGAGCCCACTTTCATTTTAATACCTTTTTCTTAGCACAAATAAAGTATTCATAAAAAAGAATTCACTCCATGTCTGCATAACAAAGATATTTTTTATTATCTCTATTATCTATCTATCTATCTATCTATCTATCTATCTATCTATCTATCTATCTATCTATCTATCTATCTATCATCTATCTATCATCTATCTATCATCTATCTATCTATCTATCTATCTATCTATCTATCTATCTATCATCTATTATCTATCTATCTATCTATCTATCTATCTATCTATCTATCTATCTATCTTTGAAATTTTGGTTGTTATTTTTCTATTTGTGCAAACATAGTAACAAATCAAATTGAAACTTTAAGGAGCCAAGTCGAGTAATTCAATATAAATAAGAATTAAAAAATCTCAAAAAAATCTATATGCACAGTAATTATATCATGTCTTTTTGAGGTTAACTAAGTGTTAAATGACCAAAGTTACTAAAAGAAAAAAAAATAGTCTCACAGGCTGTCAAGCCAGCAAGGCATCAGCAGGCATGTGTGGCTTTCTCCTTTGGAAAATATGTTTCAGATGGTGATAAAAACATAAACCACATAAACCACTTGGTTTCTAAGAGAACAAGTTTTGAGAAACTATGTTTTGGAATAAAGCCCATATTTTTCATTTTACAACAAAACTCTTCAAAAAAATTTTTTTAATTTTAAGAAACACTAAGGATAGCATGAATAAAGAAGTCTTAAAAAAAAGAAATAAAAACCTAGTTTAATCATGAAAGACTTGAGTACCCAACAAACAAAACTGGTGTTGTTAGTAGTCTTCCTTCCTCTTTCCTACCTCACTTCTTTTCACAAAATCTTAACACTCAACCACAGCTTTTCAGTTCAAAGCTCCCCGAAACTTCATTCCTAGAGCTTACGCTTCAGAACGCTATTAAAAGTGAAATTCTGGTGTTAGAGAAAACACTAGTCTGCATACTAATACTAACTGATTTAAATCTTATTTGAGCATAGGTTTTGTGGAGAAATTAACATGACAGAATTTTGGATACTTACATAAATCAAAGGGAAAAGTTTATGGGACTCAGAGTTTGGGGAACATGAAAATATTTTGTTCATTCTGCCATGTTGTGTGGAGCTAACGGAGCCAGGAGACTTCAATCTTCTGTCATAAGAATGAGGTGGGAATATGCCAGCATTGGAATTCTCTGAGCCTTAAATGAATAGCCTGGGAAAATAACTGAGTTTCTCTGAGCCTCAGCTTCCTTCTATATGAGGTTATACCTGTCTCCTACCTAAGAGCATTATTAGGAGTTACAAATGCAATAACAAATGGAACCATACTTAATAAATTATCAAGTGCTATTCATTTGCAAGAATAAGCTTATACATAAGTTTATTTTTGCTTTATAATTAGAATTTATTATTTTGAAAGGTTAAAATAAATATAGCAGGCTGTAATGGTTTGGATGTATTCTATTCCAGCACTTAATTATTAATGTTTTCCTTTTTTTGTTATTTTAAATAGACATTGAATATTTTTAAATGATTTTAAATCAATACCTACCCAATTTTAATGCATATTAGCAATGTGGGGGAAAATCTGGAGGCTCACTCAGAAATATGAAAATGTGGT
The DNA here is from genome assembly GCA_004027375.1 of Macroglossus sobrinus. Taxonomy (NCBI): domain Eukaryota; kingdom Metazoa; phylum Chordata; class Mammalia; order Chiroptera; family Pteropodidae; genus Macroglossus; species Macroglossus sobrinus. The sequence goes on from PVKZ01000392.1 coordinate 373,029, forward strand.
ACATGAAAGATGGGGTCATTAATTTGAAATTATTACAATTGAGTGTAGTTATAGTATTGTGTATATCTGTCTACATTAACTGGATTGCCACCAAATTTAAAAACAAACCACTCAGACATACAACATATTGATTTTGTAGCATTTGTTCAAGCTTGGGGGAACTTTTATTCCTATAAAGGTAAAAATACATAAAAAGACTTGACTCTGAAAGCAAAACATCTGCTCAAATCATTAGAAGATACACACTCAAAGCTGCCATCTATACAGATTAATAACATCCCTATATCCTGTAGTCTCCTATAAATAGGATAGGTGTGAATACCAGGGTCAAAGGGCAAATGATGTTATGTTCTATGTCCAGGTCAATACTTTTGTAGACCAAAGACAACTGTTAGAGGACAATGGGGACATATGTATAAATGACAGAGATGGTTGTTAAGCAACATGTACACTAAAAGCAAAGCCAAGTGACTGTGAAAGGCAGCTTGATTCTGTCTCATATCTATGCTCCCCCTCTCCACCCCATCATGTTGTATCAAAACAGTTCAGATTTCCCAGAGGTGAACTTTTGTTTTAAACCACAGTAATTTGCAACTCGGAGTCTGTCTGAATATTTTCAAATCCTCTTCAAGGATTCCCAGGAAATTTTGTGTTGACTTACATGTTTTCCCAAAGCCAAAATGCATTCCCAAGGTTAATAACATTTGCAGTTTAGCATACTTGATCAATTTTAACTTCTCTGTGGTTGGTTAAGATATGACTTAGTTCTTGGTTTTCCCTGGTTAGTTTCCCAAGTCCATTATAACCAGCATTCATTATAATTATACCCTTCCATTAATAAGTCTTTGTTGTTTACCACAACTTTTTTAAGTAATCTGTGTTGACATTTAAATTTGAATTGGTAAAAGGCACATATTTGAAGCTACTCCCTGTTTTGGTGTGGATTTCTTTTATGAAATGTTTAATAAAAGTCATAGCCATCACCAGGATGAATGTCCTGAAAACTCAGAGAAAGCAGCATGTCTGACTGGAAGACATTTAATAAATTATCTGATTCAATTTCTCAGATTGGAAATGGTGCTCTGAGAAATTTTTGGACCAATAATCCGATGCTGTCTGGCAGATGAAGGACATGAACTCAGATTTCCAGTTCTTAGTCCTATAATTTCTCTAAACCACTCCAAGAAGAGATGGAGAGAATACAAAGGATAATTCTATTGTTCTATATTGACTCTGAAATATTAAATTGTTTCTCTGTGTAGCAGATGCTATTGGCATCTTGCCCATATTGTTTCATCAATCAGTTTCCACAGACACTATGCTGTCAGCCTCCTCCTGGAAGCATCTATGATTCTCAGCCTAAGAGCTTTCAGGAGATGCCCTCAGGAATAGCTCTTAGCCAATGATGGACTGAATGATCCCTTACATTAGGGCAACTCTGAGGTGAATTCTACATCACCTCCCAGATGTCTCCAGTGGAGTTGAGTCCCAGATGCTTACAGTAGTGACCTGCTCATCAATGCACACTTTCCAGGTTTCCTTTTCTTTGTTGTCTCACTTCTACACTCCCTGTGGTAGGCAGATAATGACCCCCAAGATGTCCATACCCTAATCTTTGGAACCTGTAAATATGTTGCATAGCAAAGGGGACTTTGCAGATGGGGTAAGGTACTGAACTTTGAGACAGGGAGATTAGCCTGGATTATCTAGGTGGACTCAATCTAATGGCATGGGTCTTTGAAAACCGAGAGCCTTTTCCTTCAGTAGTGTGAGAGAGAAATTATTATAGAAGGGTCAGAAAGATGCAACATGTTTGGCTTTGAAGATGACCTTCTTCAGGTGATAGAAGGGAGATTTGAGCCAAAGAATGAGGGTGACCTCTAGAAGCTGGAAAAAGCAAGAGTTGCTGAAATCTTGATTTAGCCTAGTGAGATCATGTCAAACTTCTGAATTACAAAACTATAAACTTATAAATTTGTGTTGTTGTAAGCCACTAAGTTTGTGATAATATATTTTGACAGCAATAGAAAGCTAATTCAGTCCTCCGATCATTCTAGAATTACTTCTGAAAGAAACTTCTTTCATTGAAACCCTTGTCCCAGGGTCTGTTTCCTGGGGCAATCTATTTTGCAAAGTACTATATGGAGTCCTCTATTTCTTTTTATTCTTTATATGTCATAGTCCTACAGTCAGGAATTAGAATTTTGTGTTTTTAATGTGCTTCTTAGTATTTACATAATACTGTCAAACAGTAAGCAAATGTTCCATAAATATGTTGATTCAATTGAAGGAATAAAAACATCTATTAATTCAGTTTATGTTCAGCAACTATATACATAGACAGGTACCAGCGTAGAATTGAATTGTTAGGGCAATTTTGCCTCAAATATCTTAGCAGTGGCAATTGTGTTATCTATCTGGTCATTACAATATTTAGAGTTTCTAGTACTAAGTCATATCTATCCAACCAAAGCGGCAACTTGTTCTGAATTAAAGAGCGAGGAATATTGTGATTAGCTTAAACATATATCTTGTACATTGTGTTTGAATTAATGTCTTTGCTTGAAATAGTAATCACTCAGTAATTTTTCTTTTAGTAGAAATATACTACTAAATTACTTATTCATGATAATCAGGGAGACCGTGTGCAGCTTCAGAATGTGTCCACTTTCAATTGGACAAGATGGAGGACTGGGTTTGCAATGGGTTTTATATCATAAGAAAACTATGTGTTAAACCACTGAAACTTTGAGGTTGTTTGTTCCTCAGCATAACTTAGTTTAACATAGTTCTCTACTGTGGTTACTATAAAAATGTGAACTACCTCTCAGAAAGATCAGGGAATGAAAGGTAGCCTGGGTGAATGGTGCCATTGTGCCTGTAGCCTTGGGCATGCATGTAAGTACATATTAGCAAAGATCATTCAAACTGGATGAAACTAATCTGGGTGAGGAGATATATGTACACTTGGTGAAGTATCATATATTTCACAAAACAAAAATAGTATGAGTTTACCTAAAGTTATATTCATTTATATTTTGCTAATTTACAGATGGAATGTCACCATCAAAGAACAAGACCCTCACAAGTTTTCCACTTTTTCACAAAATATATGTAATTCCCATATATGTAGGTAAGGAAGAGAAACTCAGCTTGTGTGTTGGTCTGAAGGAGAACATTCAGTCAGCTGGAAACTGGAATTTTTAAATAATTTTACCATATCAGCTGTTCTTTTTATGAATTCTATTTTTCAGGGTGATTCTCTTCTGCATGAAACCATGATTTGTAACTAGTATTGTATATTCAACTGAAGCCAAGTCAGTATTTGCTGAGAATTCATTTTGGGTCCCAGAAGATGCTAGTTTTCTGAGAGGCCCCTAAGGCAATGAACTTGCAGTGCACTTAACACATCAGGGTTTCTTGACTCTGGCACTGAAGTTTTGAGCCAAATAATTCTTTGCTGAATGAAGACTGTTCTGTGCATTGTAGAATATTTAGCAGTATCCCTAGTTTCTACTCACTAGATGCCAGTAGCTCCCCTACTTGTGACAATCAAAAATGTCTCCAGACATTGCCACATATCTGCTGAGGAGGTAGAATCATTCCTATTGAAAGTTACTGTCTTAGAGTGGTAATGCTTGAGGGCAAGAAATTACTTGATGCCACTACATACTATGCAATAATAAAGATATAAAATCAACTTTTCAAATTAATGTGGTACCAATCATTATAATGAAGAGGAAAGGTAATTGGAATGCTTCATGAAGGGGAAAGGAGGTTGACCTCTGCTTTATAGCAAACAGCACTTCCAGGGTTTCAATAAGTGACTGTAAAGCTAGTATTGCTAAAATATTTTTGGAACCAACCCTTATGTTTGCATAAACATACATCTATACATATCATCTTCATTACTAGAGGTAAATTAGGAATATGGGATGGTAGTTTCTTTTTTTCTCCTTTTATTATCCATTTAATTTCTCCTACTTCTGAATGCTTAGATGCAGCTTAGCTACTTCTCCAATATTCATCACAATCTTTTATTCTTTTTTTCCTTTTCTTTTCTCCTAACCCTTTGATTTCTTTTGGTGCTTTCTATTTTCTTATTCCTATTCATTAGAGCACAATAGAAATAGAAGTGGTGGCAATAGTGGAAGTCTATTATTTACTCTCCTCCTCTCTTTCCTAATGGCACCCAGATTTTTCTTTGTTTAACAACCATAATTTTAGGTAGAACTTCCTAGCTGGATTAATTTTATTACAATGGCTCCAGTTGTCATTTCAGGAATTGTTCTATAATCTATAATAAGTTAATCAGTGATTGACTTTGTCCTGGTCAAAGTGATTGGTTCAGAAGTAAACAATTGATGACTTAGAACAAACTAGAAAGAAAGTCAGAAGTATTGATAACTGGTTGGGAGAAGAGAAAGTCTATCTTCTAGAAAATGTGGTATGAGGTGATATAAACTGCTACAGTTTTTATGTTAAGATGAAGGAACCCACAGGTGGAGCTCACACAGGAAAGTAGAAAAGAGCTATGAGAATGGAAGACAAAAGGAAGCTCTGACTTGTTCCCTCTCTCTCAACTCTATTGACCAGTTGATGAAGGAAAAAAAAATCTCAGCTATATTTGTAGATGATTCTTCACAATATATTGGTATCAGCTGGAAGTAGAATGGGTGACTACAGTGTTATAGTGCCAAATAGGAGTATCCAAAGACATAGGGAAAGAAAAATACTCCCAGAGGGTAAAACTTTGAACATTACATTCTGGTGCTCACTTTGCCTACATGACTAGGTGGCCAGAGGAGTATATATGTCTATACTGTTGTGATAAATAATCTATGCTGGCTTGTCTGACTGGTCAGAGACTTGGAAAAACCAGATTGGAAGATGATGATAAGGAAGTCTTTTGAATAAACACATGGACAGACATCTTAGAATGGTCACAAAGAATGAAGACATTTATGCTCCATGTGAATGCCTGAACAGAAAGCATTCACTGAAGAGAAGATTGTCTGAAATCATATGGATTACATGTCCTGGGGCTAAGATTATTTCCTACTATTGTCATGTGGGCACTCTGCAGCAATAGTGGCTAGATAAACCTTGGCTGGGAAAGTCTTTATTGTTTGCCCCTCCATAACCTCTGTTTGGATTGCAATTTCAAGGATGTATAGCTCAGTCTGAGAGCAGGAGTTAGCACTGGAAATAGGAATCTTCCCATTAAACTACCATTATTTGAATGCCTACTAGATATTTTTTTCATCCTCTCATCATTTCTATTATACAGGCAGATATCATTAGAATAATTAAATAAGAAAGCCAAAAATTTGAGAGAAAAATTCATCATTAGCACTAAACTGGTTATCAGAGGAGCCAGCACCTAGTCTAGATCGTCTGATTCTGTGGCCCATGTTTCTTTAGGGTACCCATAATCTCTTAGATGCAGGGACAAATGATGCTCAGGAGAAAGTTTGGATTCATGTGGAAGCTTCTCCACCCCAGCTACACTGTTCCTTTGCAGCTGATCTGTGCTGCAACTCTGAGATGTTCATTCTAGTGTATCTGGACCGTGAACACTTCTCTCCACTCTACTGCTATAATCTAATCCAAGCCTTACCACCTCTTGTCTGGATTATTATAATGCCCCCTGAGAGCTCTGCTTCAACCCTTTCTCCTACACTGTTTATTTTCAACATGGCAGCACATGTCATTTCAACAAGTCAGAACATGTCATTCTTTCACTCAAAACCTTAAGGCTACCCATTTCATTTGGAGTAAAACCATAGTTAATGTAAACGCTTCAAAACTTTACAAATCTTGCTTTGTACATCCTTTCCTTCTTATCGAACCTTAACTCCCTCTAGTTCATTCCACCTACTCCAGTCATAACGATCTACTTGCTTTTCTTCCAACTTACCAGAATTTTATTTTTCCAGAGTATCCTATGGTTTATACCTTCACTTCAAGGCATTAAGATATCATCCCTTAAGTAAGCTCTTCCTTCACCACTCTATTTAACATTGCATTGTTCCTTCCCAGCCAAATACTCCCTTCATCTTTTTCATTTCTTATTTTTCTCCATAGTACTTATCACGTTCTACCATGTTAAATCACTCATTTACATTATTTTGTTTAAAAACTCACTGCTTCCCACCATCCACATACCCCTTCCCACATGAAATATGATTTTAATGGGAGTAGGACTTAAAAAGTAGTAGACTTTATTTTTTAGGGTAGTTTTAGGTTTACAAAAATATTAAATACCAAGTACAGAGTTTCTATATTATTCCTTATCCCATCCCCTACATAATTTCTCCCATAGTTAAGATCTTGCATTAATGTGGGATATTTGTTACAATTGATGAGCCAAATTGATATATTATTATTAGCTAAAATCCAGTTTACATTAGGGCTCATACTTTATGTTGTACATTCTATGGGTTTTGCCAATGTATAATGACATGTATCCACCATTATAATACAATACAGAATAGTGTTAGTGCCTGAAAAATCCTCCCTGTGTTCCATTTAGTCCCTCCTCCTTCTCTCCATTTTTCTCTCTCTCCTTCTCTTCCTCTGTCCCTACTCCCCTCACCTCTAATCCAAGCCTTGGTAATAACTAATCTTTTTACTGATAGTTTTGCTTTTTGTAGAATCTCACATTGTTAGAATTGTATATTATGTAGCTTTTCTTCAGGTTAGCTTCTTTAACTTAGTAGTATGCATTTAGGGTTCTTCTATGTCTTCATGGCTTGATAGTTTATTTCTTTTTTATTGATAAATAACATTTTATTGTACAAATGTACCAGTTTATTTATCCATTCACCTATTAAAGGACATCTTGGTTGCTTCCAGGTTTTGGCAATTATGAATAATACTGCCATAAAGATTAATGTATAGGTTATTGTGTGAACGTTTGTTTTCAAGTAATTTGGGTAAATAACAAGGGTTCCAATCATTGAATTGTATGGTAAGAGTATGTTTAGTTTTATAAGAAACTGCCAAACTGTCTTTCAAAATGGCTGTTCCACTTTGCATTCCCTGCAGCACGGACTGAGAGTTACCATTGTTCCACATCTTCACCAAATAAATTGTCATTATTTTAGATTTTGTACAGTGATATCTTGTGTGCAGTGGTATCTTGCTTTATACAGTGGTATCTTGCTGTTGTTTTAATTTATATTTTTATGATGCCATATGATGTGAACCACCTTTTCATATGTTTCTTTGCCATCTGTATATCTTTTTTTGGTGAGGTACCTGTTCAGATCTTGTGTCCATTTTTTAGTTGGGTTGTTTGTTTCCTTATTGTTGAATTTTAAGAGTTCTTTGTGTGTTTTGGATAACAGTCTTTGACAGATATGTGCTTTGCAAAGTATTTTTTTTTTTTGCCAATTGGTGGTTTTGTCTTCTCATTTTCTTAACCATGTCTTTTGCAGAACAAAAACTTTAAATTTTAATAAAGTTCAACTATATTCTTTCATAAATTGTGCTTTTGCGATTAGAGTAGAATTTTCACCCTTTTCCCCCGCTATTTCTTTATCCTTAGCCTGTAAACATTTTCTGGCACATAATAAGGCCTCATTAAATGTTTGTTGAATGGCCAAGTCCTATTACCTTAGGGAATTATATGCTTTACATTTTTGATCCAAGGGAAGTATTCATTTGTTGCATCACCCTTTAAAGGAAAGCCCCAATGCAAAGCATATTTATCTTACCCAAAAGATCTGTAATGCAGAAGTGAATATTACCTACCTACATTAAGTGAATGGTAGCAGTTCAAAATGTACACATTTATTTTTAAGATGATAAGGTTTTGGGTGACTGTATGGTCTGAGCATCTTCCATTAATGTGGGTTCTCACTCTAAGGTTAGAATAAAAATGAAATAATGACTAGAATTTATGGTGACACATAATATAATAAATACATAAAACTAAAACATTGTTTTGTCTTTATGAAAGAGAAAGCTGTTCTTGTTTATGGGCCAGAATGAGTATGCTTTTGACTTCTCTTAAAGAAGTTCCTTTGTGAAATTAAATTGCTGAGTAGAGTCAAAAGAAGGTAACTGACTAAAGACAAAGCCCGTGTCTACTAAAAGAAGAGAATGGCCTTTCTTTATTTCTTTGTCTTTTTTTCTGGGAAAAAAATTCAGTAAACTTTGAAGAGATAAGTGAAAAAAATTGATCCATAAAAATATGTAGATGGGTAAAAATCTGAGAAACAGATGGAGAGCATCTATATCAAGCAATGAAAACATGTTCCTGAATGTGTTATCCTTGACTAAGGAGAAATGCAGGAGAAATGCAGGTATACGAGAGAGAGAGAGAGAGAGAGAGAGAGAGAGAGAGAGAGAGAGAGAGAGAGAGAGAGAGAGTAAGGGAGGGAGGAAGAGAGAGACACTAAAATTAGCCTAATAAACTTTCATCATCTATAACCATTAGAAGATTTTGAAAACCCTGAGTGCATTGCACTATACTTGTGCTAGTTTTAACTTAGAATTTTAGTTTTTTTTTTATTTTTTAAGAAAAAGTTTCTTTTGCTCCAGGTATAAAAAAAATTTGGCTTTTTTTCCCATCTAGCCACCTCATCTATGAATGGACCCACGGAATCCTGGAATAAGACACTTAAAAAGAAATGTTTTTTTCATAAACAGTTTCAAGTTTATCCTTGTAGAGAAATAAGGCTGAAACTAAAGAACCACTGGAAGCAGCCCAGGGCAGGCCAATCTTAACTAGCACATACCCAAGAGTATGGTCTTCTTAGATGTTGGCCTTATGCGTCTGTTTATGTGAGAGGTCACTCTTGACAGTGGGTTTCTAAGAGAGTACATGTGTTTATGGCAGCTCTGGAGGTACATGGCTCAGGTCCCTCAGGAAACAACTTGCTGTTCAGCTACAAGATAGGTGATAGCCTCCAGCTACAGCATCTTTGGTATCCACCTCAGCTTTTCAGATAAGGTCATCTTCCTCCCAGGTAGCTCCCAGATAGGTTGTGTCCCAGAGCTCGGGATCAGCCATTGCTTTATTGAATCTACAACATGAACTGAAGCTCCCTAGCAATATCCCATTTCCTCCTCCTTCCCTGTCACTGGGAAGATATCTGCCTCTTGGTCCAAAGGCTTGCTCACCCAGTTCTACTCCAGTCCCCTTTTATGCTGCGCTAGCATATCCTCCAACAGACCACTTGCACTAATGATATCTCAGTGTCTGTTTCCTGGAAGACCTAACTGAACCAGTGTTATTTTCATTTTTAAGCATAAAAAAACTGTTTATATAAATCACGTTTACTGTAAAAGTAGTCTAGAAATACATGATATAGAGGAAGAAGTGTAATTTTATTTAATTTTTATTAGCATTTTTTTCGGTTATTAGCATTAAAATTAATTGTAATTGACTTTTTTTCGATCACATATATTTATGATTTTAATTAATTTGAAGAAAACATTCTAAATATGAAAAAACATGAAAATTTAATATAATGTTTGCTTATTTATCAATCTTTCCCACATATTTATGATTAATTATGAACTTAAAAGTAGTTCCAACTATACTTATGCAAAAAAGATATATTTTGCAGCTTCTAACACATGATGTAGGGCAGGAAGTTATTTAAAACTTTTAGGTGATTATCTAAAATAAACAGATTAGTGAATTAGGGGAGCATTCCTCATTTTATGGAAAAATTGTAGCCGAAGGGAAATACCAGCAGCAATATCATAGAGCATTAACAATTTTACATATTTAGAAAAGTAATTATAATATGGGAAGAAAAGTCTGGATGACAAGGACATGTCTCATGTTGGTGTACAATGTACTATTTGAATCATTTTCTGTCTTTCATGACTCTAGCTGATTGGATTTGAATGAGATTCGGCATACCAAATATCTTAGGCTGGATTTACCAGAATTTAACCCTAAGTAGAGAATGCCAATATAGTCAGTTTATTTAGAATTATGTTTCCAGGGTAGACTAGTAAGGAAGTGGTGAAGCAGGACAGGGATTGGAAGAGTTCAATTTTAGCCTTGCTCCTAGTGTGCTTCCACTGGGGAATTCCTATCATATATATAAAAATATGTAATTTAAGGGATCAGCTGTTTTTAACACTATAGAAATGCATTACATGTTGTATAACTTATTATTCAAATGATAGTATAAAATTGAATCTTAAAGCTTTTTTTTTTTTTTTTAACCTTTTCTTGTAAATAAACAATGACCGGGGAGAAAAGACACAAAAAATAATCATGTATGAATAATAATATTATTTAATAATTATGTATTATTAAAGTAGAAATGATGAAACTTTTAGAATGACAACATATTTAAATGATAACGTCGTTGAAATTCCACATCTGTCATTATCACTTATTTATCTGATAATGCTAAAACCATAAGGCTAATGCTTGAACAAAGATAACATTAAAATTATATATACATATGTATATATATGTATATGTGTATATATACATATATGTTTATACATATATATATATATATATATATATGTATATGTATAACATGTTTTGGCAAAATTCCACAAGTTTGTCCATTTTAGAGCTGTTCTTCCTTGTTTAGTTCAAAAATAAAATCACATCCAGCAAGTACTCTTAAGTCAGTAATTTAAAGTTGTGTTCACCAGTGATCTTGATCTATGTGTTTGAGAGCATTCATAACATCCCCAAATACAAAATATATAAATTTCATTAACACCAGCCATTCTAACAGCTGAAGAAATAAATTTTAAAAACCAATGAGAGTTAAAATAAGGAGTTCTGAATTTAAAATGCTTTGTTAAGCTTTATTGTATAGACTAAAATTTTGGTTTCCTATATTCAGTAATACTAAATTACCTACTGGGTTCAGTAGTTTCTTGCATCAGCTCCTGCAACTGTCCGATTTGTTCATCATAAAAATCATTAAGTTTTTCTTCTGGTAGGGCGGTTCCAAAACATGCTGTTTCAGTTGAATTGTATCCATTTTCATTAGCTTATTGCCATAGCACTAATGCATACACTGTCTTCTGTCTCCTAAATTCGTCTCTCATGTACTGGTCACCAAGGGCTTTGAGGCCTGGGGGCAGAACTAGGTGCAGGAGCAAGATGCACGAATACAAGACCCGGTCACACACAACGTGAGTGGCCTGCATGGGGCTGTGTGTGGTCCACAGACCGTCGCGCCTGTGCAAAGGACGACGCGTGTGCACTCCTCTTAGACGTCGGGTACTGATGAGAGAGAGTTCCTGAAATGCACTCCATAAAGAGTACAGCTCTGAGTATAGAAGAATTTTGTATTTCCTCATCAGTCACTCACTGAGACTGTGAATACCCAGGCACTTCCAGCTACAGAGAGAATAGATCTGGTGGTTTAAGAACAATTCACTCCAGATGGTCACAAATGTAAGCTGTTAGCATCAAAACACACAGCAGCTAAGGACAAGTGTATAGAATCAGTATGGGCAAATAGGGAATAGAGAAAGAGTAGCAAAGAAAGAGTAAGGACTTGCATAGGCTGTTTGATGCAGAGAATTACAGTTCTGAGTTATGAATCAGTGAGTTATGTTCATCACATATACAAATTCTATCAACCTGCTAATATGCATTAATTCACATCCATATAGGATATTCCATTTCAAACTGATGCAGACAGAACAAAGATTTTTAGGTCCCACTCAGAGATTTTGCTTCAGGAAGTCTCAGGTGGGAACTGAGAATTTACACTGCTAACAAGTTCCCAGGAGTCACAGATACTGTTGGTTCTAAGACCACACTTTAAGTATATCATTTTAATGTAGAAATCTGTGCATATATTTGTATGTTATTAAATTTTTTAATAGAAAACGTCAGTAGCATATCAAAGTCATTCTTCTAGAGTTAGCAAATTGATATATTAGCTTTGTTTTTCCTTTTTTACCATTAGGTTAATTTTTTGATGTGAATATTTTGATGATGAAAGAAAGTAAATTCACTGTGTTTTACATTTATTGTAGAGTTAACAGCACACATGCATACTTAATTGAGTACTAAGGGATCTTAGAAGCAAGACTGATATTGCGTTACCTTGCTGATAACTCCTGCTGGTCAGTGAAAGAGATAATGCATCTAGTTTTTTGTTTTGTTTTGTTTTGTTTTTTGCTTTTAACAACATAGGCTTCTTTACTTCATATAAAGTAGAAAACCTAGTATTTTGAAATCAGTTTTAAGGTTCCATTATATCCATTAAATCTGGAACAGTCCAAATGTCTTCTCAAGTAATACTACTTTATTTATTAAGCTCTTGGATTAAACAATTAATTGGTTAGACATTCTAAACTCTAGTAGGAGCTTCTAACTTTGTTTATTCCCTTCCCAATTTCATTCTCATTTCTGACCAATACTATCAAGAAAGAGGGCCTCTGATATAGGTTAAGGACAAACTGGGCTACTAGGACATGATGAGGCAGCTATACCAGGAGAACAGATTTTCTAGAAAAAAAAATAGTGAGACTGCAAATAGAACCAGATTAGAAGAAAAGTATTATATTTCTCACACCAGAGAGATTGTGGATCCCCTGTGCTCCTGAGGTTTAGCAAAACACAGTTTAACAACAATTGCATTACCTTTTAAATGATAACACTTAAGTGATATTTTGTGCCAATAGGTTTTGTACATGTAAGCAGAAATCTAGAAACTGAAATGAGTGGCAACAGTTACAAAATTATTAGCAAAGAAATTAAGAATAGGTTTATATTAAGTTATTTTTGGTTATAGATGACATAAAAATAAAATTTAGGGAACAGCTTTTATTTTATTTTTTGAATTACTGTATGTGTTTTTTTTTCTTTTTTAGAAGTTTATTGGAATAACATTGTTAATATAATTATATAATTTTTAGGTGTACATTATAATTTGACAATTATATATTCAATTGTGAGTCCAGTTTCCTTCAGCTACCATATATTGTATTGCCTTTAACCACTTCACCTTTCCTTAAAACCCCTACATTTTACCCGCTTTATCCCTATCTACCTCTTCCCTCCAGGGAACAGCTTTTATAGAAAACTTGCAGACATGTAATAATAAGTCTATAGACTTCCAAAGGTCCCATTTGAAAGTTATGTTCTAGTGGATCTTTTGGATCATGCTCCCTCTTTGGATGAATTCTTCATTTTCTCTCTCATGGAACTGTTGTAGTGAGAAAGCTCATCCTTCTCACTTCTAAGGGAGGCAGATCTCAAGGCTGATATACAGTCCCCAACCCCCAACCCAGAGGGCCACTCCCCACATACCCTCCAAGATGGAACACTGCAGAGCCCTGGAGGAATATGAGCAAATGCAACCAAAACTTCTGCTAACACTGACAGGGACTGAAATTGTGGGTAGAGAGTGTGATTAAATTTCTATCAGAAAATAAAAACACATTTTTTAAGCTTTATATAAGGAAGGATCCAAGAGACTTAGATGAAACCTACTGGAAATCAAAAGAAAAGTGCCTTTTTCTTTTTTTTTTGCAACAGGCTAAAGAGAGAACTTTATATAATAAATCTTTTTTTTCTGAAAAAAAAAAGCAGAATACATTTCCATGAAAGCCCAGGCATAGAAATAGTCCATGAAACACCATGAATGATTAAGGAGACAAGGCATCTCAGAAAGAAAGAGAAAAATCTCCAGAAAATAAACTTACAGACATAGAAATATGTGACTTAAATAATAGAGAATTCAGGACAGTATTTCTAAAAAAACTTAATGAGATCCAAAACAACTCAAATTGACAATTTCAGGAATTGAAAGAACAACTGGATGAGCAGAACAAGGAGATTGAAGCCCTCAAAAAGAACCAAATAGAACTTTCTGGAGATGAAGAACACACTGCAACAGTTGAAAAATAAAGCAGCAAGCTTGGGAAATAGAGTGGACCAAATGGAGAAAAGGATCAGTGATATTAAGGACAGAAATCTAGAAATATATCAGAAGGAAAACAGAGAGAAACTGAAGAATGAAAAATAATGAAAGAGAAATTTAAGAACAGGTGGATACCATAAGGAAAGGAAACAAGAATAATGGGCATTATCAAAGGCGAGGAAAAGGAAAAAGGGATTAGAAAGCATTTTCAGACAAATAGTTAACGAAATTTCCCAAATTCAAGAAATGAGTTGAAACTTGGAATTCAAGAAGTCAACAGAACATCCAATTATCTCAACCCAAAAAGGCCTTCACCAAGACACATTATAGTAAAATTATCAAAAATCAGCAACAAAAACAATTCTCAAGGCAGCCAGTAGCCACATTAAAAAAGTAAAAAGAAATGGCAAAATTAATTGTAATCATATATTTAAACTCTCTAAATAAAAGAATATTATCATTTCACCATGTAATCAATATAAAAATTATTAATGAGATATTCTACATTCTGTTTTTCACTCTAAGTCTCAGAGTTTATGTGATCTTACATGGACTTCTTAGTGCCAACCTTACAAGCTAGAAAGAAATGGAATCAAATATTTAAGCTATTAAGTGAAAGGAACTACCAGCCTAGAATAATGTATCCAGCTAAGCTCTCCTTTAGATATGAAGGAGAAATTAAGGCTTTTCCAAACATATAAAAATTGAGAGAATTCCCCACTATGAGGAATGCACTATAGAAAATACTGAAATGGGTCAGTTAACATAAAACAAAATAAAAAAATACATAATTAGAAATAAAGTGGCTATAGACAAAAAGAAGCAGAGGAGTGTAACCCTTGCTAAGAAAAGAGCATTATAAGCTTAAATAATAAGAGAATTATTATAACAAGATAGTAATGAACATTCAGCATACATAGGAACAAATTGAGATAATAAAGACTGAAAAGGGGAGGATTCAAAGATCCAAATTCATTAAGGGAAATGAAGATAACGCATGTGTGAAAAAATGGACGACTCTATATATAACTTTACATATTCATAATGGTAATCATATGCCAAAGATTCAAAACTGATTATATAACATAAAACAAGAAGACCAGAGTAAAAACCCACAAAGGCCAACCAAAATGAAGAAAACAGAAGCACAAGGACAAGGAAACAATGGAAATACTGAGGTACCAGAAAGCAAAAGATAAAATGGCTACAAGAAGACCTCACATTTCAATAATCACACTAAATGTAATAGACTGAACTCACCAATAAAAGGACATAGAGTTGCAGAATGGATCAGAAAACAAAACCCAACCATGTGCTGCCTCCAGGAGACAAATCTCAGCTCCAAAGACAAATATAGACTCAAAGTGAAAGTGTGAAAAATGATATTTCAAGCAAATGGTGTTCAGAGATTAGCAGGGGTAGCAATACTAATATCGGTGAAATGCCCTTCAAAATAAAAAAGATAAAGAAAGATATGAAGGGACTTTTCATAATGATAAAGATAATCATGCACCAAGAAGACATAACAGTTATTAATACCTATGCTCCCATTCAGGGAATGAAAAATATGTAAAGCAATTACTAACAGTGGGTTTGTACATTTTTTTCCCCCAAAATGTCAAGGGTTATATAGTCCCTGTGCCATAGATTACAAAGTCTAGGTTATCCAAATGTGTGACCACTACCTCTGGGTGTCTGCTGATGACTTGAAATGGGGCTCTTCTGAGGTGAGATGATGATTTGTCCATGTAAGATACATAAACTCTGAGACTTAGAGTGAAAAACAGAATGTAGAATATCTCATTAATAATTTTTATATTGATTACATGGTGAAATGATAATATTCTTTTATTTAGAGAGTTTAAATATATGATTACAATTAATTTTGCCATTTCTTTTTACTTTTTTAATGTGGCTACCGGAGAACTGAAAATGGTTTGCTTTATATGGTTTGCATTATATTTTTGGTAGATGGTGCTAGATTAGTAAAAGAAGGGTTATGTGACAAAGCACCATGATTAATTAGCATAACAATAAAAACAATATTGAAAACAATACTAGTGACACCTAATATTTATGTGATTTTACTACGCAGCAGAACTATGCTGAATATTTTACATAAATTGTCTCAGAACTAGTTTCAGAACGACTCCACAAGGCCGATAGCCTATACATTTTTTAAATGGCATTACTTTGACTTCAGCCAAGTGATACAGCCAACGTGTGACAGAACTGGCCCTCCCGTTCAAGTTTTCCAGACCCTGCAACACTTACTCTCTTCCTTGACATCCTCCTAACCTGCACCTGCCAAATATGAATTAGGAAGTAACTTGTCCATCATCATTCTTTTTAATACATAAGCTCTCAACCGTTGAACTTAGAGACAATTTTCTCTCATTCTAAATCAATTCTTGGCCATGAGAAAAAAAAAGACTGGGTATCACATCACCAGCTGTTAGGAGTATAACTTGATATGTGTCCTGAACGCTGAAGAGAGATACAGAAGTGCCCCAGGGCCAGGCAGGCTCACACTTAGCCTGCTGGTGGCTTGACCATTTGGATTTTATTTGCATTCTCTCTGTCCTAGACAGTAACAGACCTTTTCAAATGGGCGTAGCTTTCCAAATCTACTCAAAATGTCACAAAATTAAATGAATAGTTTCTTAGACACCATGCAGAGTAGAAACCCAACAGCAAAACACTAATGGTTTCCTTTGCAGGAAGCCTCTTTGAGGATAAAAGAATTCATCTCAGAGTCAGACCCCTTCCTGGCTGGGGCATCCGTTTGTTAGATGACAAGCTGTGGGGAGTCAATTGCATCCTTGCCCACACCCCATCTGTGATCCTGGAGAACAACAGAGGAGCTGACCAGAGGGAAGCAAATCCTGATCCTGTGATTTCAATTACAAGAAGTTGAAAAATTATTTGATATCTGAGCTTGCTAAAGGCACCAATTCCTTCTGCTCCAAAGATCTTTCCTGTTAAACGGAACAAAAGAGTTTTGATGCATATTGAGGGGAAGGGGCAATAAAGAGAAAGCAAGCACAGCAGGCAGAGAATTGATGACAATGCAGACAAAAGGAAGAACTTCTTAAGATTCTTTCTAAGAAATGAAATTCACACCACACTGGTTCCTTTATTTGTACATCTCTCACCCTCTCCCTGGTCCGTCCGTCCGTCTGTCTGTCTGTCTGTCTGTCTGTCTGTCTCTTTCTTTCTTTCCATGAATCAAATTTAAGTTTCTGAATCCACATCAATAGCACAGATTTGGTTGTTAATCTCAAAGCTAATACCGCTTCAGCTTACTCAAATGTGACAGTCCTGGCTAAGGCCCAGCTAAGTCCCTGGCAGGTAGTCACCTTTTTTTATGGAAATAAAACCCTAGCAGGGCTTTTAGAAACTTGCTCTCTTTTACCCTAAATGAAAAGACAAGGTATCTACTCATTGTGGCCCTTGCTGAGACACACTTTTCACCAGAGAGGCAATGTGTTATAATGACTACTGGGTCTCACAGATCAACATGCAAACCTACCTTGACTTCTAGATGATGGTGTGCAAGTAATCTAAACTCTTTGAGTGGCAATTTACTCATCTGGCACATGGGGGAAAGCAACATTTACCTAATAGGGCTGTTTAAGACTAAAATACATATAAATTACTTGACTTACAGTAGATTCTTAGTACTTTGTACCTCTAGAAATCAACTCTCCTTCATATAAAGAATCATCATAAATTAGGCTTTTTAAAGTTAAAATTTCCTGTTCTACACAAGCTCAAATTATAGCATCAAATAACGATGAAATAAATTTGCTTCCATGCCCTGCTGATGGTTCTGTGCTGTCAGCATTTTTTCTAGCTGCATCTTCATATCTGTGCATATTCAATAAAAATGTTATATCACTGTTTAATGATCCAGAAGAATAACCTTTGGTTATATAGAGGCTGAGAAAAAACATCTCATTTTCACATTTCTGTTGACCCTCATAGTTATCACAAACACATTGCAGTGCAAAGCTGTGTAACTTTAATAATAAACATTAGGTGACTGGAAATGATAATACTTTAATATAGGAACACATGAGGGTAACTTAGTCATTTGAAAATTCTGTCATGTTTGCTCTAAAAATTAAGCAACACTAATTTTAGAGTCACCTAGAGTCACTTATTATAAAATTGGTATCTTCAAATATAGACTCAAAGGGAAAGAGTGGGAAATGATATTTCAAGCAAATGACATTCAGAGAAAAGCCAGGGAGTAGCAGTACTATTATCAAATGAAATAGACTTCAAAATCAAAAAAGGTAAAGAAAGATACTGATAAAGGAAATTATGTACCAAGAAGACATAACAGTTATTAATACCTATGCTCCCAATTAGAAAGCACTAAAATATGTAAAGCAATTACTAACAGAACTGAAGGAGAAACAGACCAAAACACTATCATAGTAGAGGACCTAAATATCTCACTGTTGGATATGGAAAAAATTATCCAAACATAAAATCAATAAGGAAGTACCATCTTTCAATGACATGTTAGATCTCCTAGACATAATTGACATATACAGAGCCTTTTATCTCAAAACAGCTGCTTATACATTCTTCTCTAGTGTACATGGAACATTCTCAAGAACTGACCATATACTGGAACACAGAGATAGCTTCAACAAATGTAAGAGGGTTGAAATCATACCAACTATGTTCTCTGATCACCATGCTCTGAAACTAGAGATCAGCTGCAAAAACAATCAGGAAGAACCACAAATACATGGAGATTAAACAACATGCTACTGAAGAATAACTGGGCCAGAAATGAAATTAAAACAGATCAAGACATACACAGAAATAAATGATAATGATAGTACAACATATCAAAACTTTTGGGACATGGCAAAAGTGGTCATAAGAGGAAAGTTCATATCCTTACAGGCCTATCTCCAAAAACAAGAATGAGCCCAAACAAACAACCTTACCCTTTATCCTAAAAAACTGGAAAAGTGAGAACAAATGAGGTCTAAAGTCAGCAGAAGAAAAGAAATAATCCAAATTAGAGCAAAAACACATAAATTAAAAATAAATTTTAAAAAAGTAAAAAAAAAATACAACAAAGAGCTGGTTCTTTGAGAAAGTTAATAAAATTGACAAACCCCTGGCAAGATTCACTAAAGAAAAAAGAAAAAGGATACAAATTAACAAAATCAGAGATGAAGAAAAGAAATTATGACTGACATCACAGAAATAAAAAAGATCATGCAAGAATAAAAAATGAAAAAATCTATGCCTATAATAATAAATTAAATAACCTAGAAACAGACCAGTATTTAGAAAAATACAATTTTCTTAGACTGAATCAAGAAGATCTGGGAAATCTAAATAGACTGATCAGCAGTAGGGAAATTGAAACAATCAACCTACCAAAAAGTAAAAGTCCAGGACCAGATGGCTTCCCCAGGGAATTCTACGAAACATTCAAAGAAGATTTAATACCTATTCTCCTCAAACTCTTCCAAAAAAAATCAAAGAGGAGGCAATATTTCCCCATTCATTTTATGAGGCCAATATTATCCTGAAACCTAAACCTGGTAAAGATAACACAAAAAAGAAAACTACAGACCAATATCTCTCATGAACACAGATGCAAGAATCCTAAATGAGATACTACCAAACTGAATACAGCAACATATTAAAAGAATTATACACCACAACCAAGTGGGCTTCATCCCAGGGGCTCAAGGATGGTTCAACGTATGCAAATCGATTAATGAGATACATCAGATAAAGAAATTAAAAAATAATCATCATATGATCATATCAATAGATGTAGAAAAAGCCTTCGACAAGATACAGCATCCATTTATGACCAAAACACATCACAAAATCAGTATAAAAGGAAAGTACCTTAACATAATAAAAGCCGTTTATGACAAACCCTCAGTTAACATTGTACTTATTGGTGAAAAACTGAAAACCTTCCCTCTAAGATCAAGAACAAGGCATGTCTGTACACTATCACCACTGTTATTCAGTACAACATTGGAGGTCCTAGCAAGTGCAATCAGGCAAGAAAAGATATCAAAGGCATCCAAATAGAAAATGAAAAAGTCAAACTGTCACTATTTGCAGATGACATGATTATATAGAAAACCCTAAAGACTCCACAAGAATACTACCAGAAACAATAAGCGAATACAATAAAGTCACTGGATACAAAATCAACATTCAAAAATCCATAGCTTTTCTATACTCTAATAATGAAGTGTCAGAAGAAGTGGAAAAAATAATTCCTTTTGCAATTGCTATAAAAAGAACAAAATACCTAGGAATAAACCCAATGAAACAAGTGAAGGACCTATATAATAAAAACTATAAGATCCTATTAAAAGAAGTTGAAGAAGATACAAAGAAATAGAAAAATATTCTATGTTCTTAGATTGGAAAAATGACCATATTACATAAAGCATTACACAGATTAATGTGATCCCCATCAAAATCCCATCGGCATTTTTTAAAAAAATAGAACACAAAATCATCAGATTTGTATGGAAGTACAAAAGAATTGCCAAAGCCATCCTGAGAAAAAAGAATAAAGCTGTAGGCATCACTTTCCCTGACTTCAAATTATATTATAAAGCAACAGTATTCAAACAGTATGGTATTGGCAGTATAACAGACATGCAAACCAGTGGAACAGAATCGAGAGTCCTGATGTAAATCCATATTTATATGGGCAAATAATTTTTGACAAAAAAGCCAAAACATACAGTGAAGAAACGAAAGTTTCTTCAATAAATGGTGCTAGGAAAATTGGAAATCCACCTGCAAAAGAATGAAACTAGATTGTTGTCTATCACCACATACTAAAATTAACTCAAAATGGGTTAAGGACCTAAATATAAGACTTGAAACAATAAAATGCATAGAAGAAAACATAGGAACTAAGCTCAAGGACCTTGGACTTAAAGATTTTATGAATACGACCTCAAAGGCAAGGGAAGTAAAAATAAAAATAAATGAATGACACTACATCAAACTAAAAAGCTTCTGCTCCACAAAAGAAATCATCAACAAGGTAAAGAAAGAACCATCTGAATGGGAAAATATATTTGTAAGCAATGCCTCTGATAAGGGCTTAATATCCAAAATATACAAAGAACCCATATGACTCAGAAACAACAAAAACCCAAATGATCCAATCAAAAATTAAACAGAGGATCTGAATAGACACTTCTCCCTAGAGGACATACAAATGGCCAACAAATATATAAAAAGATGCTCAACATTGCTAGCTATTAGGGAAATGCAAATCAAAACTAGTGAGATACCATCTCACACCTGTTAGAATAGCTATAATCAATAGGACAAGAAATAACAAATGTTGGAGAGGATGAGGGAAAAAGGACCCCTCATACACTGCTGGTGAGACTGCAAATTGGTACAGTCACTATGGAAAATAGTATGGAGGTTTCTCAACAAACTGAGGATTGACCTACCATATGATCCAGCAATCTCTCTACTGGGTATTCACCCCAAAGATTTGAAAATCCATATCCAAAAAGATATTTGCACACTGATGTTCATAGTAGCATTATTCACAGTGGCCAGGATATGGAAGCAACCGAAGTGTCCTATGATAGATGATTGGCTAAAGAAGTTGTGGTACATATATACAATGGAATACTACTAGAAGAGATAAAATATTGCCATTTGCTACAACACGGATGGAGCTCAAGACAGAAAAAGGTGAAAATCACATATCACTTATATGTGTGATATAAACCTAAAAGCAACAAATGAACAGGATAAACAGAGACTCAGAGATATGAACAATGAACTAGTGGTTACCAGCGGGTAGGGGGTGGGGGAGGAGGAGAGAGGGTAGGATAAAGTGGGTAAATGGGATCAAATATATGATAGCTAAAGGAAACTAGACTTTGGTTGGTAATCACACAATAGAACATATTGACGTCAAATTGTAATGCAAACCTGAAAATTATATAATTATATTAACCAATGTTACCCAAAAAACTTAACAAAATTGATGTTTTCATCTAGACTATAAACTTACCAAAGACAAGAACGCTTTCCAACATCTGTGTGATTCTTTCAGCATCTGCTGCTTTGTTTGGCAAATGGTGGTTGCCTAATTAACATTTGTTACTTACGTGATTGATTAATTTAAAAAAATCAATTACTCTTTGTCTG
This sequence comes from Macroglossus sobrinus, assembly GCA_004027375.1. Classification (NCBI taxonomy): domain Eukaryota; kingdom Metazoa; phylum Chordata; class Mammalia; order Chiroptera; family Pteropodidae; genus Macroglossus; species Macroglossus sobrinus. The sequence goes on from PVKZ01000392.1 coordinate 395,108, forward strand.
GAGGCTACAGAAGCTAACATAAAGGGGGCATGGCTCTCATTTCCTAGAGACCATGCCCTCATACTGATTTGGGGTGCTTTCTTTGTATGACAGTCCTTCCAAAAAGCCCCCTTGTTCAAAATAAAGGAGGCACATTGGGAGCTTGGGGTTAGAAATCATGCAGTAGCTCTGAACCTGTTGCAAGTACAGACTTATTTTTCTACCAGTGTGTATGAGCTCTTCATGTTAAGATTCTGCTGAGCAAAGATTAGATTCACATGCAGCACATGTAAGCTGAGCAACAGAGAAACCCAGGTTAGCAGGGGCTGGACACGGAGGTTCCTAGGAGCTTCAAGGATGTATCAAAATCTAGGAGCTGTGAAAAAGAAGGAAAGAAGCAGATTTTGGGTGTTAGGAATATGTGTTTTGTTGTAGGGCAAACTTCATGGTGTGTTAAAGAAGCAACTTGGCCTATAATAACAACTTTTAGGTTTCATGACTTGGTTCACACAGCAAACCCCTCACAGGGCTGTGTATGTTTGGGGGCAGGGGCATACCTATTCTTTAATATCTAACATACCCAGGTCTCCAGGTCTGAGTGTACCTGAAAGGAGGCCAGTGCTGCTCAGTTATTGAAGTAAAGCTCTGTAGAGACTATAATGGGTATGTTATAATCTCTATAGGGAAGATAGGGAAGAAATGAGAGCACAGAGGACTTACAAAGGCTGTCAGGGCCCCTTTCTAACCCTTTCTCCATATCCGTCAGTCCACAGTAGGCTGATTTCCAACTGCCAAAGTCTGCTTGTCCATGACTAAGTGCTTCTTCTGGCTGCCAGATACCACTTTGCCCACCCCAGAAGTAAGCTGAAAGTGTCAGAAGGCTAACCCCACACTTGCCCAGAAGCCCTTCATAACTAAGAGGAGGTGATATAGAAATATCTCATCTCTCATTCTCCAGTGTTTTAACTGATTCACGTGATCTATACTGGCCTGCAGAATTCCCCACTGGGATTAAGTATCATGTTTCCTGGGGTCACCTCCCAAATAAGTTACTTGCACTTAAATCCTTGATAAAAACATTATCATGTTAAAAACATTAGAATGCTCTGAGCCACCCAGTCATGGATAGTACAAAAAAGAAAGTCCCACACTTCCTTCCCTGTTCCATGGTCCACAGGCATGAAGACAGACCCCACTGTCTATGAAAGATGCCAGGCCATGGAAATTCTCCAAAAGTTATCACAATCTCACACAGTCATTTCTACACTGTTTCTAGTTCCTTCTCAAGTGACAGAGAATCCCATGGACCTATCTCCCTGACAGAGATGCACAGACAAAAATATAATCAGCAGAAGAGCCATAAAGAACACCCTGTCTTCCTTGTGCTGACTTAAAATTGGCACAGAGGATGGTAATATGCCAGCAGACAGATTCAGTCAAGTAGCTAGAAAAGGGTAATGAGGTCCCAGCCCTGCTGTACAGAGGGATAAAGTCTAGCTTGGAGCAGCATGCATATAGACTTGAGTGAGAAAGTGTCTGGGCAGCTTTCTGGTTTTCAAGGAACTATCAATAACCTGGCACTGAGAGATTCTTAGTAGTGTGGAGATAGTAGAGGACTCTAGAGTTAGTGGATGGCCAGGAGTCAAACCTTGTCCAGAAATAACTCCAGACTTTAGAGGTGATCTAAAGTGGTATAAATTCCCTAGGGGATATTTTTTTATGTCTAATTTTAACTTTTTATCTCATATGATTTCTTAATAGGCCCAATGTTTCACTTCCCTCTATGTAAAAATTAACTACTTTTTGAACTCTCTCTTCTGCTTGGCCTCTCTGGCCAGCCTTTTTCAGTCAACATTTTGCATGATGGGGGTGGTGTGGAGGAGAGTGGAAGAGTTAAAGCTCTTGTAGCTTCTCAAGTTCATCAATATATTTTTCATCGTACTTGATGTTTGCATATTTATGGGACTCTTCATTATAAAACATACATAATTCTAATTCCAAAGTGTGTTTCAATAAACTAATTTACATATTTTCTTTTTTATAAAGTCATGAATTAAATAATTCTTCTAAATATTGTGATATATTAATCCCTCAAGTGAGTGACTATTACCTGATTCTGTTGCCTGGCTTGGCAGGACAGCTAATCAGTAAAACCTAGAGAAGAGTCTCCTTATGGCACATTTTATTTCTGATACAAGTCATTTCTTCCCAATAACAATTCCATTTTATCATTTTGCTTGTGCAGAATTAGAACCTTTCATACACACTGGGGGAAATATACATAGCAATGAAAAAGTTATTAATATAGACATCTAAAAACCAGCAACTGAAATAAAGACTTTTCTAGACCTGTTGACAAGCACTGTACCAATGAAGGATGGAAGGGTGGACAAGGCAGGGAGTGGACCAGGTGGTGCTCAGCTATGGATTAGCCTCCAGATCACACAGAGGAGAGTTTCAAAGAGTAGCCAGATGGCTGATGTTCCCTGGAGATCTTTTATTATTTATTCTATCCCATCAGCTCTTATAACCAATGACTACCCTTTCTTGATACTGGGTATCCATCTATATTCTATTCAAAATTACACTGACAAACCTTAATTCATTTCTTTAAATCTATCTAAAAGACAAGTTTTATATTACCTCAAAGATATTAAGTCTCTGGTTTGATTGTGACTTCTACAGTCGTGTGACGGGCCAGTGCCCATGACTGAGAGATGTATCAGAAGCTCCTTCATTTCCACTCATTTCATCATTTTAGAATACAAATCAAGAGTGTGGAAGGCTGTACCTGATTTCTCTTTCTATTTCTCAAAATGAACTCAGGGCATGTTTTTCAGAAAATGTTAGGTGGATGTGATTCAAGCTAGTCTCTTCTGATAGCAATTTTATTCTTTGACTTCTTCCAAGATGAAGGTGGATATATGTGCCATTCCAATAAATTGCATTAAGAACATCTACAAGCAGACAAGTCAGGTAAGCTTGAGGACAACTGGGGCTTGGGGTATTATTTTTCTTTTGCTCAAACTCTAGAAAATAAATAAATTAGCTCATTAATTTAATAATCACTTGATTCCTAAAGTAGTAATACATCATATAATTCTGGAATAGGCAGGGTGATATTCCCACACATATGAGAAGGAGGCAAATTTTTTTCATATATTATAATTTTAGTGCAAAATGTTCCAATTGGATGTACAACTTTTTACAAGGCTTAGGGTAACATTTTGCATTTTTCTTCCACAAACATTCTTTTGATTTTGATTATTTCTTTCCTTCTGCTGACTTTAGACTTTATTTGTTCTTATTTTTCTAGTTTTTTTTTTTTAAAGATGAAGTGTTAGGTTGTTTATTTGAGTTCATTCTTTTTTTTTTTTTGGAGATATGTCTGTAATTACATGAACTTTTCTCGTATGACCGTTTTTGTCATTTTCCCAAAGTTTTGATATTTTTTTACTATCATTGTTATTCGTTTCTATGTATCTCTTGATCTCTCTTTTTATTTCATCTCTGACCTAATTATTCTTCAGTAGCATATTTTTTAATCTCCATGTATTTGGAGTTCTTCCTGATTTTTTTTTTTTTTGTAGCTGATCTCTAGTTTCAAAGCATTATAATCAGAAAATATGGTTGGCATGATTTCAACCCTTACATTTGTTGAGGCTATCTCTGTGTCCAAGTATATGGTTGATTCTTGAGAATGTTCCATGTGCATTAGAGAAGAATGTATAAACAGCTGTTTTGAGATAAAAGGCTCTGTAAATGTCAATTATGTCCAGTTGTTCTGATATGTCATTTAAAGATATCTTTTTCTTATAGATTTTCTGTTTGTATGATGTGTCTATATCCAATAATGGGGTATTTAGGTCCTGTACTACGATAGCGTTTTGGTCTGTTTCTCCCTTTAGTTCTGTTAGTAATTGCTTTACATATTTCGGGGCTCCTTGATTGGGGGCATAGATATTAATAAGTGTTATGTCTTCCTGGTGCATCATTCCCTTTATCATTATGAAGTGTCCCTCCATATCTTTTTTTACCATTTTTACTTTGAAATCTATTTCATCCGATATTAGTACCACTGCTTCTGCTTTTTTTCTGAATGCTATTTGCTTGAAATATCATTTTCTACTCTTTCACTTTGAGTCCATATTTGTCTTTGGAGCTCAGATATGTCTCCTGCGAGAAGCATATGGGTGGGTTTTGTTTTTTATCCATTCTGCAACTCTGTTTTTTTTTAATTGATAAATTCAATCCATTTACATTTAGGGTGATTATTAAAATATGAGCTCTTTTTATAGCTATTTTATCGTTTGCTTTCTGGTAACTCGGTATTTCCATTGTTTTTTGTTGTTGTTCTTATTTGTCTGTTTTTTTTTTATTTGGTTGGTTTTTGTGGGTTTTGCCTCTGGTTCTTCTTGTTTCATGTTATATATTTCAGTTTCAAATCTTTGGTGTGTGGTTACCATTACGAATTTGTAAAGCATAGTTATATATATACAGTCATCCATTTTGTTGTGTGTGTGTCTTATCTCCATTTCACTTTGTGAATTTGTATTTTGAATTTTTTCTTTTCAGTCTTTATTATCTCAATTTGTCCCTATGTATGCTGAACATTCATTACTATCTTGCTATAGCAATTCTCTTCTTATTGTTTAAGCTTATAATGTTCTGTTCTTAGTAATGCTATTCTGCTACTATTTAACTGATGGTCACTTTACTTGTAATTGTGTATTTTTGTTTGTTTGTTTTTATCATTTTGATTTAGGTGAACTGACCTTTTTCAGTATTTCCTGTAATGCAGGACTTGTAGTGGAGAATTCTCTTAATTTTTATATGTTTGGAAAGGTCTTAATTTCTCCTTCATGTCTGTAGGAGAGCTTAGCTGGATACACTATTTTAGGCTGGTAGTTTCTTTCACTTAATAGTTTGAATATTTTATTCTACTCCTTTCTGGTTTGTAAGGTTGGTGCAGAGTAGTCCAATCATAATCTAATGTGTTTTCCTTTATAAATTACGCTCTTCTCCCTGTTTGCCCTGAGAATTCTATCTTTGTCATTGATTTTTTATAATTTTAAGACAATGTTCCTGGTGAAGGCCTTTTTGGGTTGAGATAATTGTTTTCTGTTGACTTCTTGAATTCCAAGTTTTAACTCATTCCTTAGATTTCAGAAATTCTCATCAACTATTTGCCTGAAAATGCTTTAGTCCCTTTTCCTCATTTTTGAGAATTCCCATTATTTTTAGTTTTTTTTTTTCCTGATGGCATCAGCTATTTCTTGATTATCTCTTTCATTATTTTTCATTATTTGGTTTCTCTCTTTTTTCTTCTGATTTATTTCTAGATTTATGTTTTCAATATTACTGATCCTTTTCTCCATTTGGTCAACTCTGTTTCCCAAGCTTGCTATTTCATTTTTCAATTCTTTCAGTGTGTGTGTGTGTGTGTGTGTGTGTTGTCTCCAGAAGATCTATTCTGTTCTTTTTGAGGGTTTCAATCTCCTTTCTAAAGAACTCATTCTGCTCATCTAGTTGTTGTATCAATACCTGAAATTGGTGATATGACTCACTTTGGATCTCACTGAGTTTTTTTAGATGCACCATTCTGAATTTTCTGTCATTTAAGTTGCATAATTCTATGTCTGTAGTCTTATTTTCTGAAGATTTTTCTCTTTGTTTCTACAATGTCTTGTCACCTTGTTTGTTCATGGTGTTTAATGGACTATTTCTTTGCCTAGACATTAACTGGAATTGTATTCTGCTTTTGTTCCCAGAAGAAAATATTTATTTATATAAAGGTCTCTCTTTAGGCTATTACTTGGAAGGTGCTTTTCTTTTGGTTCCCAGTAGGTGGCATCTAAGCTTCTTAGATCCCTGCTTTATATAAAGCCTTAATAATGCCTCCCCCCGCCCCCCACCTTATAGATGTTTAATCATGCTCACTACTCTCAGTCTCAGTCACTGGCAGTGTTAGCGGTAGTTCTGGTAGTGTTTGCTCAGATCCTCCTGGGGCTCAGTGGTGTTCAGGCTCAGAAGATAAGGGGTATGTGCCTTCTGGGTTGGGGGTTTGGGGCTGCAGCTCAGCCTCAGTTTAGCAACTGTGGCCAGTAAAAATCAACTGTTGTTTCTTTGTCATTCTGCTTATCTGCTCTCTGCTCTGATGAATGAGCACTGCCCTAGGCTGTGTGGAGCTCACAGCCCTCCCAGGCAGGTCTGTTCAGGGAACTTGCTGCATCTTCTCCTCTCCCGCTCTTCCTCTCTAGCTCTGTGAGAGGTAGCTTCCTTATTTCTCCCAGTCCACAGCCTTACACTCAGAGTTCTGACCTGTGGTAGATCTTATGCATAGATCCCATGCTCAGATGTGCTGGGGTGCAGTTTAGGTGTTTTTTGTTGAGTTTTAGATGTTTGGCTTATAGTTGTTTCAAGGGGAGAAATCTGGGGACATCTTTTACTCTGCTGTTTCTCCAAACTCCTGATTTCATTTTTCGATTTAAGTTTTTGAGTTTTTTTTTGAGTCAATGTTGGTGATTTATATTTTTCTAGATATTAGTTTATTCCATTGAGATTTTTAAATTGAGTACTAAATAATTAACATATTATTCTCTTATGATCTAAAAATATTTATGTTTGTGGTTATATATATATTTTGCATTTCTAAATTTATGAGACTGAGAGATGTTATATCTGTTTTCCTAGCAAAGGATACAGTTACTAAAGGGAATATGCGCAAGTTTCTTAATGAATTTCCATTTTAACACAGACTGGGAAGTATCCTTTGCATTTGAGTCGGGAGGTAAAAAATAATCCTGGTTAGAGGCAGAGTTAAACCGGAAGTCACATGACCATAGACCAAAGGAAAAAAAGGAAGGCAAGAATTTAGTAACATAGTCTATTGTGAAAAGAAGGCCAAAGGAGAAGAAATGTATGAGCAGCTGACTATTGGGGAGAGTTGGGGCTCAAGATTAAGAAATAATCAGCTATTAACTGGGCAGGCTGGTATCCATTCCTGCACCTTGTCCACCTACACCTACAATATCATAGTGAAACTTCTCTATCCCTGGACCCAGGAGGTATCCCTGGGTCCAGGCAGCTTGTGCTTTTCTTTTGTAGTTTGTTTAGAATCTGTCATGATTTTGAGTTTATTATATATAATTTTTCTCATTCACTAGATTCTAAGCATCACGAAGGGAGTAGACATGTCTGCCTTGTTTCCAAGTGAGTTTTCTTATATCTCTCATAATAGATGCCACCTAGAAGTCTCCTAGTAAATTATTTCTTGAGTAAAAAAATGTAAAAATGCATTTCTTCTTTGATTTTGTGTTAAAGAGGAAATAATTGTAGGTTATGGGAAAGTACCAGCAGCTATGAAGAAGTTGAAGCTGTAAGAGAGAAGGGGGTAAAGGGGGGGGGGAGAGAGAGAGAGAGAGAGAGAGAGTACCCATAAATATAACAAGATTTTTTTATAAAATGGGATTAAATGGGACTAAGAATAAATATGAAAGGATAATTGTTGAAGAGGAAGAAGAAAGAAGATGCCTGTCTTTTGAAGAGTGTTAAAAGACTAGTATAAGAATTTGTAGGTGAGAAAAAAATTAGAGGCCACCATCTCTTAATAATCCTGTCTTAATAAAGTAAGATGAGAGCTGGTTTTTTAAGGAGCTGAGAGAAGTAGTGAAGGTTTGGGACAGTCACTAAAGAGAAGGGAGAAGGAAAAAGAAATGGAGAAAAATAAGTGAAAGAACCAGAGATGAACCTTGGGCTTTAGTGGAAGATAGACAGCAAGTGTGGGTAGTCTCTAGCCCCTTAGCAGCCCAGATGCAAGAGAAGGTAAATTATGGAAAGATCCAAGGCAAGATTTCAGCTGGTTAGGTACACTGAAGGCCTGAGGAGCAAAGATGCTGAGGAGCTGGTGAAAGGATTTAGGGAACTAGCTCTGGGGCATGGACTGGGCAGATTACAAAGTTCAACCAAGAGGATGTATTATGGGAAGCATCAGGAGTAGGAGAAAGTGAGTCAGAGAGGAGTTTTAAGTTTTCACAGGTAGAGTTTGTTCCTCATGATGTCTGGGTCCCTAGAATGACAATGGAAGTGAGCACGGGGTTTTGAATGGTTGTTGTCCTGAACAGTTTGATTCTGACATGGCTTCAGACCATGTGCTATAGAGGAAGACTCAGGTTTCAAGTCTTGATGGCCATGGCAGTAGGAAAGGGAAGCAAGGAAGTATGGAACTAGAGAAAAGGGCTAACCTCAAAAATTGGAGGGCCCTTATATTAGAGAAATTAGTGTGGCAGCTGTTTTGACAAACTACAGAAGTGCAGAATCTGGCTCTTTGGCCAATATCTGGAATGTCATTAAGACTATACAGATGCCCTCTGTACCAGTGCGGTGGTACTTAGGTGAAGATCTGTTGTGTTCCTTACATTCATGCTTCTCAGCCATTAAGATCACCTTTCCATCTCTCCCACGTGTCAACCAGTCAGGCAGCTATACTGAGATTTATAAGCTCAGAGAACCTCTAGATTTGATTAAGGACTGGAAATTCTCAAAGTTCAAAGTCTAAAATGATGAAAGGAAACATGATAAAAATAGAATTATCTCCTTGAAGTTACTGACAACAACCAATGTGCAAAGAACTTTGAGGTCAAAACACCCACATCATTTCTTCAGCTGAGGAAAGTTTGTGCAAATAAAAATCAGTTTATTCTCCTTTAGCAGAGTTGTCACTCATCTTAGATTTTGTGTTAATAATGCCATGAAATTTAAAATAATAAAATGTACCCATGCTACTTAGGAAACATTATGAATCAACATTTCCCCCTTGTCCCTCCTTGTTACCTAGGGACATTTGTGAGCCAGATCTTGTCCTTTGTCCCATTTTCTGTCAGTTGATTTTTTCATCAGTGACCCCAGAGCACAAACATTGTTTGTAAGGCCTAGGCAAATGCATAAATGTTTTTAGTGAAATTGATGCCTGTCTTTAATTACCTGCTCACTATTGGTAAAGTAAAGAACTTTGCAAGCTTAGCAAACTTTCAAACTTACATAAAAGAGATAAAAATCTCCAGGGGAAAACTATTTGGGATGTGGGCTAAAATACCTTTAGATTAATCAGATATTTATCAGAGTCTTGGGTAGCCTGTCAGCCAGTGACTTAGAGATATGAAAGGTCCCATAGTAGTGTTGGAGAAGAGTCAAGGGACCTGACAGACACAAACTGCTTTCTCTGAAGGTGCTGATTTTAGGTCTATTTCTCCAGGGAGTATATGATTCTGCTAGTCGTTTAATAAATACAACAGAAAGGAGTAATTCACAGGAATCTGACACATTGTCTGGCCCTGTCATCACTTAGCAAGTGTCTTGACACTCCTGTCCTAGTTTCCTCATCTGGAAAATGGAGCTGGTGGTCAAGATTAATGTTTTCAAACAGTGTTTCAGTTTGAAAATCTAGGGGTATCTCAGCACACTCATCTCTCTTATTCTCATCTCTTTGGCTTTCAGGTTCTTGATCTCATGGTTGCAACTTTGATACTCGTGTTTTAGTGACTCATTTGAATCTCCAGTTTGAATTTTTGGATCTTGTCTCACCACTCAGTGCTTATCTAAAAATCATTCTATTAACATGAAGATCCTTATAAACCTCCAGAAATTGGATCCTTCTTCATTTCCAAAGGTATTTTAGACACTCCTCCACCAGAACACCCCTGAGTCTATGGAGGGATACTCAGCTGTGGAATGAATACTATACCTACTACATTCAGTTACCACCTCACCACTAGTAAAAGTCCATCTCTAGAACCATACCACAATACATTTCAGAGCATCTGTGGGCCAAGTTCCAGCGCCTGGCTTGGTTCACAAGAACCTCAGGAGAGAACTCTATATAACAATTACGCCCCAGAGGCTGAATACTCTGACATCTCAGTCCTCATAGTTTTGAGTTTCAGCCTAGAAATATGTTTTGGAGTCTTTCTTCTTAGGACTGCATATCTTTGGGAGGTGCTTTTCATATACACTGCAATGCAAAAGGTGTCCTCTAGAGCTATATGGGGCAAAGCTTGTGGCAGACTATCCATTCTTACTCCCAAAACAGATCCCACCTTGAGGCTATTTAGGAAAGAACTCGCAGTTTTATTAGTAAGGCATAACAGTGGAGCTGGAACCCCTTAATGGCTTAAAGGGACCACTTTACGTAGGTTAATTATGTTGTGAAAACGTGGTTTTATTATTGATGTGAGCCATATCCTTCTGATGGTTCAACTTTGACATTATTAATGGCTTAGTATTCCAAGCTAGTGAGCAGATAATTCAAGTTCCTGTAAATAGTCCATGGAAGCTCTACTAGCCCTGCATTAGATATGTCATTTTCTAGTTCTGATTCCCCATCATCACAGGATGACAGAGATCTTTCTCTGTTTGAAAACTCATCTATTTCAAGGTTTGGAATACAGTGAGTACTCAATAAATACTACTAAATGAATGAATAAATACTCAGAAATAAGTTAATAATGAGCCCCAGATGCACAAAGAATTTATTCATCTACTTCTTTCCTAAGACATCAGAATAGTGCTATCTTGAGTACCTGATGTTTTTCATAACCAAGACTATCTCAATTTATCTTCCAACAATAGTGTTGTGTCTGCATTGATTTTTAGTTATTTTCTCATTATAATGACTTGGGTACACAGACAATTCAGCCTCTTGATCTACAACCATGACCATCCACTCCACAACTATTTTTCTGGTTTTAGAAAACATTATCCAAATCTGTCCACTTCTGGACTCACTGGTCTGCTTCCCAATGACATATGGAGTCCATCAACAGGTCCATTAATATATCCCAAGAGAGAAACAGCACTTGGCAGATCCTCAGCCACTGAAGACATAATTTACAGAAGCTCATTCTTCATCTCTGTGAAATGTTGAATAATTGTACCCCCAAGTATTGAGGTCCTAATTCCTAAAACCAGTGAATGTAGCAAAAAGTACTTTACAAAGGTGGTTAAGTTAAGGTTCTTGAGATGAGGGGGTTATCCTAGATTATCTGGAAGGGTCCCATCTAATGACAAGTGCCCTTATAAAACAGAGACAGAGGGAGATTAGGCTATAGAAGAGGAGAAGGCAATGTAAAGTTAGCAAAAGAGATTGGAGTAATGAGGCTACAAGACAAGGAATTCAGCAACTACTACCAGCTGGAAGAGGCATCAAATTCTCCCCTAGAGCCTCTAGAAAAAACCAGTCCTGTCAAAACTTGGATTTTAGGACCATAAGACTCATTTTGAACAATTGGCCTCCAGAAATGAATAAGAGAATAAACTTATGTTGACATAGCCACTACATTTGTGGTAATTTTTCACACCAGCAATGTGAAATTAATATAGCTTCCTTATAATTGTATTTGCTCCTTTATCATGCAATGGCAGGTATATCATGGTATTTCTGAGCACCATAATTATTCAATCTGTCATTTAGTTCCTAGAAGATGACAAATTTCTCAAAAGAATCACAAATACCCTCTGACCTGTCCAGCAGGAATGTCATTCAGAGTAAGGGCCCAGGCAAAAACTCACTTCCTTCCAGCTCTACTCAGGCAAACTCTTGGCACCAATTAGGTTTCCCACAGCCCTACTCACATCTAATCTGTTTGTCACAGGAATGTGTGTACCTGTGGCTTGAAAATGGGTTCTGTACTCCACAAAACTCATGCTTTTAAAGGACAGGTCTTTGACTTTATTCAGGACCAACCTCCCTATAGGAGATTCTGTGTCTTGTGGATGATCCTTTCTTTCTCTGTATGACTTTGAAGCATTTTACTTTTTGCTAGGATTTTCACATAAAGCAAACAAAAAATAAGGTTCACAAGCTTGCAACTGGAAAATGAATTAGTTCAGGAGATCTATTGCACAACATAGTGATTACAATAAAAAATATTGTATTACATACTTCAAAGTTGCTAAGAGATTAGATCTTAAATGTTCTTACCACAAAAGAAAAAAATGTGATACGATAAAGGTGTTATCCACAGTTACTATGATAACCATATTGCAATATATAATGTATCAAATCAACATGTTATACACCTTAAACTTCTACAATGTTATGTATCAATTATATCTCAATTAAAAAATAAAATGTAAAAAATTTTTATATTAGGCAGGGATAGAAGGGATTTATCATTGTTTATTCATGTGAGACTTGTTCCCCACTTTGATTGTAGGTTTTCTCAGTAGATGCAGGATAACACTTGTACTTGTTTGGTCTTATACATTCACCATGTTTGCATTGTGGTTGGCACATAGCTGTAAAAAGAGATATGCATTATTTCTAGATCTGTAGCAAAAAAAAAATATTCAAGTGTTTCATCTGTTTCTTTGTAAATAAGCCATTAGGTAGGTAAACCACTTTGTGGGAAACAGGCTTCAACTTTAGGTTCAGGATGTCAATTTTGAGTTTTGATACTTTGATGTTCGATATAATCTTCATTTCTTTTTCACTTAGTTGAAGTTCTTCTGGAAGAACGAATTTTTTTTTTATACTTAAGGGAATAGAGCTTATGGATACTTAATCAGGTACAACTGATTGAGTACCAACTTTGTGTCAGGCACTGTGTTAGATGCTCTGAATATGTCACTTCATTTAATATTCTCAACAATCTTATGAAAGAGTATTAATCACTATTTTAAAATAATATAACTGAGTCTTAAGGATTAGAAGTAAATTGTTCCAGTTTGCATAGCTAGTGAGAGGTAGATCCAGAATTTGAATTTTGTTTGTTTGCAAAACTTCAGAAGGAACTATGGCTGGTCCTTTGTGGGGAAGGAAGCATTGAAACTTACTTGTTTGGGACATCATGCTTACTTTCCCTTATATAAATCATTTATCCAAAAAATTTGCTTAGTGGAATCTTACTAACCTTCAAATATGAAATCGGTGGTACCAATTTGGAGCCATTGTGTCATCTACCAAAGGACCTTTATTAGAATGTCTGTTTTGGCCCTAGAGTCTTTTCTTTTTGTACAGATAAATATCATTCCTCAATCCACTTAAGAATCATTCCAAATTAGTGTATCAGTAAAATCAAAATAATCCTCAGTATGTTTTAGGTTTACCAAGATAATTTTCTGACTAATACCAAGACCCACAAAATTTATCCAATGCTTGTTTTTCAATATTTATATGCATTATAAATTTCCTGACAGCAACTACATATTAGAAATAAGTGTGGATCTTTGTGTCAAAGGACTTCAGGTTGAATCCTGATACTTTCACTTAATAGGTAGGTGACTTCTGCAAGTAATTTAACCTCCTTGAGACTAATTCCTTTAGTTTCAGAATTTTCCAACATTATTAGCACAGCCATGTTACAGAAACATGATGTAACATGTCCAAAAAAAAGAGAGAGGGCATCCAAGTCAAATACCAGAGATTTAGTAAAAGAATAAAAAATAAAATTAAAAATTCTTTATTATTTCATGTTACTGATTTCATTATTTCTCAGAATGTGATATATTCCAGGAGGATGAAAGAAAGTATAGAAATAGGACCTAAATATCTATCAACTGAAGAAAATACAACAAAAGGTTTTGCTGTTGACTTTCACTTAATACAGACTTTATCTTTGTTTTCAATAGGAGAATGACTACCTGGGTGCCAAATGGTCTTTATTACTTTTATTTCTACTTTCTCCAATTGTATTTATGGGCAAACTGAGGATATGCAAAACTCAAGGGAGAAAAGAATTTCTGATCTGACTGAAGTATCTTATAGACCAGTGTTTCAGTTTGTACAAGGGTATACACGATACTTTCTAAATTTATGGATACTTCAATTATGTTGTAAGCATATAGTTTTTAAATAGTATTTCTAAATAGTTGCATAATTTAGAAGCATGTATTCTTTATAGCAGTTAAAGATATTACCTAATAAATTTGAATTAAATTTTGAGAAAGTGAGTATAAGAAGAGTTTTAGCACTAATAGGCTTTCTTCAGGGTTGACATAGATTAGAAAGAAGAGTGGTGGGAATGACACTGTTGAATTACCTGGCCTTCAGACCTAGGCCTGGGGTTCCTCTGTTCATTGATGGGAAGCCAGTTAATACATTGTGTGAAATCTATGTGAAATAAAGATATTTCTGTTTCCCATTAGCACATCTTTTGAGCAGAAATTATAAATGAAATGAGAACCTAGAAAGCCTACTAATGGAAATTCCACACTTGGCAGAGCGTGGACTTTTATAGCTAAATATATGAGAATCCCCTTCCCAGTCTCCTTCTCCTCCACCTCTTCTTTAGCCTTCCCTAGTTAGGCCTTTGGTGACAATCACCACCCTCTCCATTGTGTTCATGGGTAGAATTTCCATCTTCAACCTGCCCAGAAATTATATAAAAGATAATGAATGTGATTTGAAATGACTATATAACTGAATTTATATATATAATATATGAGTTATTATAAGAATTATATATAATAACTTTATTAGTTCATCCCATAAATAGTTACTACTAGACTTATTTTATAGATAAAAGAAAATAAGGTTTGGAGGTATTAAATACTTAGTTGCCAAGGTTGAACAGTTTACTAAATTGGGTCAAACTTAGGCCTTTCTGTTTAGAGTCCCAGTGCTTGTGATGCTGATCTAAGAGGGCAGGGCATGTGGGAGCCCCTATGCAGAGGAGGAAAAGAGCACCAGAGAGCACATGTGAGTGTGTGCATTAGTGGAGTGAGTGTGTGGGGTCATCTGCATTTCTAACCTTGCATTTGCAAATCTATATTTATTTTTCACTCCTCAGGAGTCTGCCCACACTGAGGGTGTCCATTTGAGCAACCATAGTGAATATTTTTTATTGTATGTCCTAAGGCCAAACCTTCTAATAATGTGGATAACAGAGAAACTGGCATGCTTTTTGTATAACTGTTTTCAAAAATTTTATAATACAACAACCCTTTAAACAACCAAGAATAACATTACAGAGTATTGTAAATTTCAGCAGACAGTCACCAACTTGAAAACATGTTAACATTCAAAACTCTTTTTAAGGTTTGTTGTTTAAAAATCAGACCACATTTTCAGAAAAAGTATTATAAATGGCAATTTGGTTTCCAAACTATCTTATAAAAACCTATTTAACCCATAACATAGCTGAAGACTTTTGTATTTATAATAAAAATAATAGAGAAGAATACTATTGCAATGTTAGCAATTAATGATAGACTAATTAATTTTTATGCAATTTCCATGACCTATAATTTGAGGAAAAGTAATATAATATAAGAGGTAAGAGTTCACTCTGAAGTCAGAACATCTGGTTCTAATATTAGCTCTACGGACTACTCTGTGTGACCATGGGACAAGGTCATTAAACCTCATTAAACCTCAGTTTACTTAACTGTAACATGGAAGTAAAAACACATCATAAGGCTGATATGAGAATTAAATAAAATAATATGTGTAAAGCACTAATGTAGTGGGATTTAACACTTGCAAAGATGCCAGTAGTGCATATGATCGATATCTGATTATTATCAAGCCCTTTTCACTGTGCAAAGATTTTTGCTTATAACCTAAATCTAATAGCCTAGTGAGGAATTAGCCTCATTTTTATAAATGTAGTACTTGAGTATCTCCTAGATTTAGCAATTTTGCCCAGAGTCACATAAAAATGTGTCAGCTTCACTGGGCCTCAGGATGTCCAGATATTTGGTTAAATGTTACCCCGAGTGTATATGAGGGTGTTCTAGAGGAGATTAACATTTGAAAGAGTGGGCTGAA
Source organism: Macroglossus sobrinus (assembly GCA_004027375.1). Lineage (NCBI taxonomy): Eukaryota > Metazoa > Chordata > Mammalia > Chiroptera > Pteropodidae > Macroglossus > Macroglossus sobrinus. Next base: position 410,853 of record PVKZ01000392.1, read on the forward strand.
TAAAGCAGATTGGCCTCCCCATTGTGAATGGGCCTCATCTAATCTATAGAAGACTTGAGTAGAAAAAAAAAAAGGTTGAGTAGAAAGGAATTGTGTGTGTGTGTGTGTGTGTGTGTGTGTGTGTGTGTGTGTGTGTCCTGTTTCTATAGAAAACCTTAACGAAGTCACACAGATAAAAGAACAGGCCTAGAATCCAGGTCTGTAAGTTTGAAAGCTGACACATCTCTGAAGTCAGACCATGACCCCCAGTTCTTGTTCTGTGCCCAAGGCAGAGATGGGGAGGTCAGGAGAGGGGAGAGAAATGATGGGGAAGAACATTCTAAACTGAGCAGTCTTGTGAGCCAAGGCAGAAATGAATCCCAAACTCTTATCAAGTGTTGCTTAATTTTACTTTGGAGTTCTTGCAAGGCTTAGTTAGGTCGGAGACTTATTTTAACTTATCCAAAACTCAATGCTAGGAGCCAAAAGTCCTCCCAAGGACACAGGACTTGAGGGCCTCTAGGACCGCACCTGGTGCACAGTAGATGTATGATAAACTTAGTGCTGAATAACTTTTTGTAGCACTTACATCATTTCCTATGCTGTTTCCAATGATTAATTTCTTTGAGAATGGATGATGAAGCTTTTGATTTCCAAGGTTCCCTAACCAGTAGATTGCTGCATACTCACCTCTGAACTTGAAAGTGACTGCCTGTGTGAGGGAGCAGGGAGGAGAAAGACACAGGTTTGCTAACTACAGATGCCAAGAAAGAAATTTAAAAATGCAATACTTTCAGTCTGAACTTGAACCCACAACTTTATACTTTGCCTGACCAGAGAAAGTCTCTTTCCTGCATTTCTAACTTAGCTCCAGACTTCTCAATTTCATTAATTAATTCTTGCCAGATGGTATTCCATGATTTTCAATGAAATCATTATGTTTATTTATTTAAATTTCCCTGAAGCTTCAAATCATAAACTTTTTACTCATCTCTCTTCTGACTCAGAGTAAATTCTTTAGAATATATTTTTACAATTTCAGCTTTATAAAAATAACCTCACCACATGAAATACTGGCAAAGTTAAAAATGCAGACCAATAAATGAAATCCATCTAAAAATTAAATATATATGATTAAAAAAGAAAGTTATCATAGAAAATCTGGAAAACACAAAAAAGTAAAAAGCAGATCAATCTTTTAAGTTTAAGTCATTATTTCTGCTTTGTTAGAATTCCCTTCCTGCCTTAGCCCCTTTTCTAGTTCTGCTGGCACTGAGGGTGACTCATGATAGTGGCAGTGCCAGCTCTAGTTTCTCTATCACTACAATCATTGCATTTCCTGTTTATGCCTATCCTGAAAAACCCAGGATGCTGAAAATACTCAGCTCAGGGTTTCTTTCTTGGAATACATTAATTTTACCTTGTTACCTAAAATTCATGGTTGGATGAGGTTAATTTTGAAAAGGCAACAATGTTACCTATTTGGGACCCAGCTAACCTGCTATATTTTCTCTTCCACATGCTTTGTCTCTGGACAGAACTTCTAACATTGAAGTAGATACTTGTACATGAAATAATACATTAATGCTAAATGAGAGTGAAATCTCTTCCCTTATCTACCTCCATGTAGTTGCTTACAACAGAGATATATAGCTTCTGGGGTACATCCAACACATGAAAATTTGGAACATTCATACATGACCCACTTTTTTCTTTCAAAAATTATTTCTTAATTTTTGCAATCACTTGTCAAGTCTATATTTCACTGTTATATTCACTTACTGCCCCAACCCCAGCCCCCAACACTGATTACTGATATAAATGTGGGTAGCAAAGAATCATTTCAAGACATTTTTCATGGCCTTTAGAGTTGTTACCAACTATTTTGACAGAAAAACTAGAAATAAAAAATGTTTTACAATGAATTAAGTAAATAGGGTACCTTTAAAACCCAATGAATTAGTGTCTAGAAATAGGTTTTCCATCTGTGTGCAGCCTCTTGGCAAAATATGTGCATTCTCACTAAACTATGTGCTAAATAACTGAGGTTTACTGCATTTAAATTATTTCACATACAACCTATAGTTGCAGAAATATGTGGCAATCATCCAATTTTTCTTTTTAAGTTTTCTCTTCTATGTAGTGGGACAGAAGCAGACTTAAAGCAGAGCTTTACCTGTCAAAAATCTACAATCTGCATAGGCCAACTGAAAATATAATACTTTAGTGTTTGGGACAATTTTTTTGTCTCCATTAATGAACAAATTGTAGGAGAAAAAAATAATGTAAAACTCAATATATGCCAACAGCTGTTGTGGATATGAATAATCATTTAGGCTTGATTAAAGTTATCAAATTTCATTTCTCTTTTCTAACATACATTCAAAGTCAAGCAGTGCATGAAGTGTGGCTAATATTAAAAAGGCTAACTTTAAAACAAAATTAAATAACCATACCTGAGAAAAGAATTCAGGAGGTCAAAAAATTACACGTTTTATTATTACTTGAACACAAGTGTAACCAAATATTTCTATATTAAAGCTTAATGTGCTTTCTTAAAGAATGACAAAGTGTAATAAGCTCGTAACTGCATTTATCAGGAACACTAAAAATGTACATGTATTAGTTAATATGTATTCAACTATAATAAGACTTATGGCTGCTGTAGATTTAGTTTGATGCTTCCTAAACTGCATGAAAGACATGATAAAATTACAAATTAAAATTTGAGGTGACACTTTGCCATTAAAAAAGCTAAACTAAACATGTGGATAAATGTTGTCCATCAAAGAAATTGACTTGAACTGCCATATACACATTCCAGTGACCATACCAATTTCTCAGCTTCTCAAGAATTCCTGTTATGAGCCAGTTTGGGCCAAACAGAAAAATGATGCTTGTTACATTATAATTAAATCTACTCCAACGAACAAAGGTCTGTTACTATTGATTATTTTCTCAAAATTGGATCTATTTGTGGGTTATAAATAGGTCTATTAAAAACAAAGAAGAGCAGTCACTGACTACCTTGATTAACCTTGATTAGGTTAACACATATCCTATACCATCGAGGTCCCATGTTGAGCCCTAAATTTGAAAATGACCAGGTACCTCTAGAGGGGCTGCCATGCTTTCAGTTGCATTGGAAGAGATAGCCACCAAAAAAGACTCTTAGGAAGGCTATGTCCTTAAGCTGGTCCAAGGATAAGGCATTATTGTTCTAAAGGGGTGGGGACAGATACTTCAGAGTCTTGGACGGCATCTGTCCCTTATGTAAGTTTCTGACAACTAGAAAGAGAAGCCTGAAATGAAAACTAAAAATGCTGCTTCACTAAATTACTGAAAGTCTGTAATAGTAGAATGTGAAGTAACAAAGCATACAGAAGTGCCATTTTCTTTGTTATTGTGAATCAGAACCATGTTTATAGCTATCTTTTAAAAGAGCTCAAAATTTAAAACAATTCCTCATGGGGAATTTGGGGAATTAAATCTGCCTCTGCTTTTCTAGTCAGTTTGCAAATTACTAAGAAAGGCTCTGATTTGTTCAGATAAATACCTGTAAAATAGCTCTTTATATAAAAATTGGCCACGGTAAAAAACAAAACAAACCAAAACAATATTGACTGTTCAAAGCTGTGTCCTGTGGTCCTTTGCTTCTGTCTTGTTATCCTGTGGCTCCTTTGAGGGCAGCAGTATTGGTTTGTAGTAATGATGGTTCCTATTAGACCCAATCTAACTTTATCCTATATTCTCTAAAGCTTGTTCAGAAATTATTTTTTTTCTGCAAACTCTATGATCTTTCTCACTCTAATCTCTTCTGTGCACTATGTATTTAACAGTTCACTTCTTTAACCTTTTTCTAACCATCACAGGGACAAACTATCACCTACATTTTGGAAACGTACTGGACAGATTGAAAAGAGAAGAGCAAATTATTTACTTCTTTAATTATTTCTTTACTGGAAACCTGTTCTCTGGTGTCCTTGCCTCAAGTCTTGCAGTCTTTCAAACTAGACCAGAATCACTTTTCTAGAGACAGAAATAATATCACTTCTTATATTTCCTCCTTTAAATAGTTCAGTGGTTCCCCTAAGGTGAAGGTTAAACATCTTTGATTGGCTCACACAATCCTTTGTAATCTAGCTCTTGCTTGTTTCTTAATTTGCTTTCTCCTTCCTATGGCTTTTGCAAGAACTTCATACCCCCTAGCCACACACTCTTTTGCTTTGATGTGTTTTCTCACACTGATTCCCTGGCCCCCTTCTCCCTGGAACATGGCCAATCACTGCTCCTGATTCAAGAGTCAACACAAGCCCTGCTTATCCCACAAAGACTTCTGTGACTTCATCTTACTCCCTACAGCCTGGTCAGGTGCCCCTCATTTATGATCTGAAGGTCTTATAATAAAGATTAAAGAAGATAACACATGTGAAAATACATAATACAAAGTTGGCTTTCAATAAACATTAATTTTCTTCCAAAAACAAAAAACAAACTCTGCACATTATCTGGCCTGTTGCTTTTCAGAGTTTCTTTAAAAAATTATTTCTTCTTACTTGAATCTAGCTCTTCCCTATCACTTGTTCCAAACATATTAGGCATCTTGTTAGTTGTATGAATTATTAGTCAACTGAAATTTCTTTTCCAAAACATTCTTATCAGCTTTTTACTCTGGGATAAACATGGCTTTATCTATCCCCTTAATAGATAGGGTTCTAAGGATCTTTTCACAGGTCTCTTCCAGCTCTAACATTCTTTGATTATAAGATTTATTTTTGTAAAACTCCTTAACACAAATGAAGTCAAATTTCTGTGAACTGATTATACAATTTAAAGATTATCTAAGGTCTAGTTCTTCCTCTGCTTTCCCTTCCTCATCTCTACGGCATGCCCTGTAGTCATTTTACTACTCAGAAACTCTTCCAGGCAGGGAAGCAAAAAAGAAAGGCAATGCTAACATAGCAGCTTAGTAAAATGCAAGATGGGAGAGGTGGATACTGTTGATTGAAAGAGATTTCTCAGATTCATAGTCCCTTCATCTCTTTATTACTGACCAAGATAAGTTAGTTAGAAAATTACTATGCTTCCTTTTTATTTTATTTTATTTTGTTTTATTTTATTTTATTATTTTATTATTTTACTTTATTTTATTTATTTTATTTTAGATAAGAAATGCTTATTTCACATAATTCATAAGCTCTTATCATGGTTTTCTCCATTGTACTCAACTTTAATGTCTTCTTTACAACTTTCAATACTCTTTCTTTAACTAAACTTGTTTGGGGTTTCCCTGTTCTTCTTCTCTTGAGCCCTGTCACACATCTCTCTATTTTAATAAAATATGGAATAAGGATATGAAAACTTGGAAAGCTTGGAACTTTTAGCTATTTTATGCTGGCAACTTCTAATTCCCTAAGGAAACCTTACAGAAATTGCCAGTGAATATTATAAAGAGATCTTTTAGTTGTAATGTCTGAAACTGACCTGGAGATTTTATGTAGAATTCTGTAATGTCAGCAGCTGCTTAGCTGCACATATTTTACACACAGACCTATTTATAGCTTTGACTTAGAGCCAACTTCAATTTCCAGCTCCAGCGCCAAGAGCCAATGATTACTTAGGTTCAAGACAACTTATTCTGATCTAGAACTTTCTTTTCAATTGAGTTCATAGAAGCATAACTCTGGGGTTTTTAACTATCTTGGAGAATATCATGATACTGCTCACAGAATTAAGATTAGGCCCTGGTAGCAAGCCTATTTCTCTTGTTCCTGACTTTTCTGCCCTAGATCTATAATTTGTCACAGGTGTTTTAAAAGCTAAGGGACCAGAAAGGCAAACTAGTGAGTCCGGTTTTGGTTTGAGTTTAACCATTACTGCCCTGTTTTCTTTCTTCTTTTCATCCATGGCCATGAGTATTTTGGCAAAGTTTATCAGACTTAATCTGGAGAAAAAATATATGTGTAATGTGTGATAAAAACTTTTCCAAACAATTTAGCAGTACATGTCACTTCATAACATAGGAGCCTCCAGGAACTGGTCTTGTTCTCAATCTGTAAATTATGAGAGAACTCAGGTTCATGGCCTGCTGCCATGAGAATTGATATCTGGGCACAATGTAAGAGAAATGACCTTGATTTAAGATAGATACTGTGCTTTTGAATGATGATAGCAACATAATATTTCTTAATCGTATTCCATGCCCATGTATAACTTTACATAATCTTCACTGGTCCCATTAGTTTTGTAGTATTTTGATTCCCATTTTACAAATGATGAAAATGTGCATAAAACAGTTAACTTATTTTTTTAGGGTCATAGAACTGGAAAGATGTAGAAATTGGTATTGAACAATAACAGTCTGATTTGAGGCAATGTTTCTACTAGTATTTCACACTATTCCTTCTTCTATCACCTCTTTAAGTTATAATTTTTCTATTTAAGTTTCAAGAAATGACTTTGCCTCCAGTAAAGCCTGGAAGGATATAGCCATCTTCAACTTCAGATGTGGTAGTTGGGTGAGTTCTGTCATTAATTCAATAAGTATTCACCAAGTGTCTTACCAAAGCTTCATGCTGAGCTGAATCCTCACGCCATGGTCTTGTGGGGGACAGAGGTTCTAAGCAAATTGTTATAAATTGGTGCTATGAAAAGGAATTAATTAGGTACTCTGGTAGGTCATGATGAAGTCCTAGTTCTGAAGACCAACTGGAAACTGAAGGATGAGTAAGTAAGTGTTTTAATGAGCCTGGGAAAGAGTGTTCTAGGTGGAGAAGAGCATGTTTAAATCCTGGAGGCCAATTAAAGGCAGTTAGCCAAGTTGCCGCGGATGCTGAAGCACCCAGCTGTTATTCCTAAACTTCAAGTAAGGAATTTATGCACCCAACCTAGGACTTGGTGCCAGATCAGCTCTGAACTTTTGAGTGCCATCCCAGGCTGCCATCCTGCCCAACACACCTCTGAGAGATGTAAGGAAATGCAGACACTTAGTTCTGAGTTTCAGTTACTCCAAAAAGTTGTGAGGGTGGGGGAGGTGCAAAACTGACTCCAAACCACTGTGAATCAGCCTAGAATCTTTGGCAGGAGTTGAGAACTAGGCAATATTCATAGAGGGCAGCTGTCTTGTGTATCAGGGAAAGAAGAAGAATCACTTCTTCTAGCATTCCTCAAATATATGAGTATCTACTCCTTCATAGGCACAATACCAGACACTAAAAAATACACAGCTTGCAGGAGGCCATGGAGGCACATGGTTTCCTAAGAAGATACGTTGGGGAAAAGGGGAGAGATTAAAAAGTGAGCTAAGAGAGGGCTGAGGACAAGGCTCGCCTGCTTTCCAGGTGTGCGCAATGAGCATACAGGGCCAAGTGCCCAGACACTGGGGAAGAAGTGCTGACATAAGGAAGATAGCAAATGTTCTAAGATTTCATCACTATTGAAGAGTTCTAACATATTACTTCTAGGGCTTAGTTCTCTCTCTCTGATTCATATTTCTTCTCTGCTATGGGATCATTTGGTCTTGAGTCTATAGAATTACTTACTGATTTCTTTCTGGTCAGATTCTTTTTGGCTACACACAGACTCCTGTTGTAATAAAAAACAGGTTTCCTGTTACGGTTTGCTTTACATTCAGGTAACATGTTGCTGTCTGGAAAGAGCAAGTGTCGAGTTTGAGTCATATTTTCCACACTGATGCTAAGCCTCTGTGCTTCTTATGTCTGGTGGTGAAGGGGAGACTAGGAAATAAAAAACTGCAGCTGAGTCAGAAAATTTATTTTCCACCCAAAGGGTTAATTGGCTTCTGAGGGAGAAAAGACGTGGAGCTGCTGTGTCTGCTTTCCTAGCACAGGAGAGTAAATGAAAAGCTCTAACTTACTATCAACAGAAGATCTGTGAGAGGCTGACTTCATCAGTGGAGAGTAGATCTATCTCTTCGCTAGACATAGTATGGGAGGAAAGCTGGAAGAAGTCATCAGATTTTGAGTGTCTCTGAGAACATTATTTTAAATTGCTTGTAAAGAGTCACAGAAGATTTTAGGTACCTGATTGAAAAGGGTAAAGTGGGAAGAAAACCATTACTGGAAATTATTTTTTTTAGAAATCTGTAAGTAAGAACAAGCCTTTGGGAAAAAGTCTAATAATGACAGCAAATGACAAAGTTCCATGCCACTGTGTAAATTATTTGTATAGAGTAACCCGACTTTTTCTTGTTACTAAAAAGATTGAATAAACTTTAAAATAGTTTTTGGGACTTATTTGTTTAGAATTACTTTCCTTCTTGTCCAAAAGCAAGAATGAAGAAAGCAAATACATACACTCACACGTGTGTGTGTGTGTGTGTGTGTGTGTGTGTGTGTGTGTGTGTGTGTAAACTTATGCATACACATGCATATATGTAAAGGATAGGATCAGGGGAAAGGAATTACTTCAAAAGTCTGGTAGTACTTTGAACCTATCTGCTTAGGAAGAAGGCAAAATTACCTTTTAGTGAGGAAAATACATTAAGGTAATAAAAAAACAATAAGGCCACTTGAGTGTAGCTTAGATAGGGAAGCGAACAACAGGAATTTGGCAATGGTAGTAGGCGGAGAAGGATCTAGAAGAGGGCAAAAGCTGGGAGATGGGAAGGACAGGACAGTAGGAAACTGCCTATGATGCTCAGTGGCCCACAGTTTCCCATAGAAAGATGCCTAGAACTGAATTTAGAGTTAGATTTTACTTTTTGCTGTAGTTATTCTCAGCTACTCCAAAACTTTACAATTCATACTCTGGAATTGAATTTAGTGAGAAATGAAGAAAGAAAAGAATGGCAGGAAAGAAGTCATCAGACCCAAGAGTTAGGAGGGATGAGATGAATAGGCTGCAATGAGGGTGGAAATATGACAAAACTCATAACCCCCAGAAGTATTTGAAAGTGAATCCAGGAAATAGGGTTAGGGCAGAGGGAGGGGAAGGAGAAACACTCTGGTTAGGTTACTCTTGAACTTACTTAGGTACTTTCCTTGGAATCCAGAGAATATGTCCAATAGTCACTGAGTTTCTTTGTCACCCCTCACACTTTTGCTGCTGAAAGGTAAACAAATATCTTCCTAGAGCTTCAGAGATTTTTGCCTTGGCATGAAAAATCTGAATGTTTGCATAGCTGCAAAGAGGAGTTTGACTTCTCAGGAGGGGAACACACTGTATGGTAAAGGGAAATGGCACTGAGGAGGCAAAAACAAAGATGAAGGAATGGTCCATTTACCCATGAGATTACTGTGGAATCTGTCTAGTTACATCCCCAGCCTTAAAAAGTAAATTCTTCCCTGGCCTTGGTGTTTGGTGCCTTTCAGATGCAAGGAGCTGAGAACAAGTGAGGCAGCCCCTCTTTCTATCACTCCCTCACTGAAATGAGACAAGATGGAATTCCTTCTATTTCTAAAGTGGGAATGTCAGTCCCTAAAGAGATGGGACTTATCTGCAGACACTGTGAATGCAATGTGGAAACTGAAAACTAGAAACTGAAGGCAATAAAGTAATACAGGTTCATCCAGATTCGACTGACTCCAAGTAGAGTCAGGCTTCAGCTTTAGTACAGTTCTCCAAGGATACTCATGATATTGGGAAGCTCAGGGATAAAAAAGGAGCTGAGAATAGTAACATTCAGGCTCCATATTACAGAATTTCCCTCTTGCCCCTACCTCCTTGAATAAAACTGGATGACGAAGCTGGCTTCTTTCTTCTTCTTAGTTGCCAGCAGAACTTGTAAGCCTGAAAGCTCTCTTCCCAGCTTTAGAGATTTGCAGGAAGTCCTCAACGTTCCCCAAGAATAATGGGGCCACTGCACAACAGACTGATAGATGGGGGAAATGTTTATTAAGCAACCTTTAAAAATTAAAACAAAGTACATTTTATATGTAGCTTTTAATGAATTTTGGTTAAATTATATGCATATATAACAGCCATTGCAATCAAGATATAGAACTTTTCTATCACTCCAAAAAGCTCCATTGTGCTCCTTCCAAGTCAGTTTCCATTAACTCCTCACTTCAACCGCTGACTGCTTTCTGTCACTATGAATTATTTAGTCATTCCATATAAGTGGAATCATTTAGCATGTTCTCTTGAATAACTTCTTTCACGGAGCGTGTTTTTAAGATTCATTTGTGTGCGTATCACTGTGTATATTATTCCTTTTTATTTCTAGTTAGTATTTCATTGTATAAAGTTAACACAGTTTACCTATTTGTATGTTGATGGACATTAAATTGTTTTCTTTTTTTAAAAAACATTTTATTTATTTAAAATTAAAAAAAAATTTTCTCCCCCTTCCCATCTGGTAACCACTAGTTCATTGTTCATGTCCATGATACTCTGTTTGTTTGTCTTGTTCATTTGTTGCTTTTAAATTTATATCCCTCATATAAGTGATATCATGTGATTTTAAACTTTTTCTGTCTGGCTTATTTCGCTTAGTATGATTACTTCAAGGTCCATTTATGTTGTTGCAAATGTGGTTCTATGGCTAAGTAATATGCCACTGTATTTATGTACCATAGCTTCTTTAGCCAATCATCTATCATAGGACACTTCAGTTGCTTCCATGTCCTGGCCACTATGAATAATGCTGTTATGAATATCAGTGTGAAAATATCTTTTCGGATATGGGTATGTAAGTCTTTGGGGTAAATACCCAATAGAGGGATTGCTGGATCATATGGAAGATCAATTCTTAGTATTTTTGAGGAACCTCCATATTATTTTCCATAGTGGCTGTACCAATTTGCAGTCCCACCAGCAGTGTATAAGAGCTTCTTTTTCTTTGCATTCTCTCCAACATTTGTTATTACTTGTCCTGTTGATAATGGCTATTCTAAAAAGTGTGAGATATTATCTCATTGTGGTTTTGATTTGCATTTCCCTAATAGCTAGCGATATTGAGAATCTTTTTGGATATTTGTTGGCCATTTGTATGTCCTCTAGGGAGAAGTGTCTGTTCAGGTCCTCTGCTCATTTTTTAATTGGATCATTTTTGTTGTGGTTGTTGTTATCAAATATATAAGTTCTTTGTATATTTTAGATATTAAGCCCTTATCAGAGGCATTGCTTACAAATATATTTTCCCATTCAGATGGTTCTTTCTTTACCTTGTTGATGATTTCTTTTGTGGAACAGAAGCTTTTTAGTTTGATGTAGTCCCATTAATTTATTTTAACTTCTACTTCCCTTGCTTTTGAGGTCAAAATTATAAAATACTCTTTATGTCAAAAGGTCCTTGAGTTTAGTTTCTATGTTTTCTTCTATGCATTTTATTGTTTCAGGTCTTATATTCAGTTCCTTAATCCATTTTGAGTTAATTTTGGTGTGTGGTGATAGACAACAGTCTAGTTTCAGTCTTTTGCAGGTGGCTTTCCAATTTTCCCAGCACCATGTATTGAAGAGGCTTTACTTTCTCCACTGTACATTTTAGCCTTTTTGTCAAAAATTATTTGCCCATTTAAATATGGGTTTACTTCTGTACTTTGAATTCTGTTCCACTGATCCGTGTGTCTGTTTTGCCACCAATACCATGCTGTTTTGATTACTGTCTCTTTGTATTATAATTTGAATTTGGGCAGAGTGATGCTTCCAGTCTCATTCTTTTTTCTCAGGGTGGTTTGGCAATTGGGAGCCTTTTGTGCTTCCATACAAATCTGATGATTTTTTGTTCCGTTTCTTAAGGAATGCTAATTGATTTGATGGAGATTGCATTAAATCTGTATAATGCTTTAGGTAATATGGTCATTTTAACTATGTTGATTCTTCCAATCCAAGAACACAGAATATCTATTTCTTTGTATCTTCTTAGATTTCTTTTAATAAGGTCTTGAAGTTTTTATTATAGGTCCTTCACATGTTTTGTTAAATTTATTCCTAGGTATTTTATTCTTTTTGTTGCAAATGCAAAAGGAATTATTCTTTCCACTTCTTTTTCTGACACTTTGTTATTAGAGTATAGGAAAGCTATAAACTTTTGAACATTGATTTTGTATTCAGAAAGTTTACTGCATTTGCTTATTGTTTCTAGTAGTGTTCTTGTGGAGTCTTCAGGGTTTTCTATATAGAGAATCCTGTCATTCACAAGTAGTGACAATTTGACTTCTTCATTTCCTATTTGGATGCTTTTATATCTTTTTCTTGCCTGATTGCACTCACTACAACCTCCAATGTTATATTGAATAACAGTGGCAATAGTGGACAGCCTTGCCTTGTTCCTGATCTTAGAGGAAAGGTTTTTAGTTTTTTACCATTAAGTATAATGTTGGCTGAGGGCTTGTCATAGATGGCCTTTATTATGTTAAGGTACTTTCCTTCTATACCGATTTTGTGAAGTGTTTTGGTCATAAATGAATACTGTATCTTGTTGAAGGCTTTTTCTGCATCTTTTGATATGATCATATGATTCTTATTTTTAAATTTGTTTATGTGGTATATCTCATTAATTGATTTGTGTATGTTGAACCATCTCTGTGCCCCTGGGTTGAAGCCCACTTGATTGTGGTTTATAAACTTTTTAATATGTTGCTGTATTCGGTTTGCTGGTATCTTATTTAGGATTTTTGCATCTGTATTCATGAGAGATATGTGTCTGTAGTTTTCTTTTTTTGTGTTATCTTTGCCAGGTTTTTGGTATCAGGGTGATATTGGCCTCATAAAATGAGTTGGAATTCGTTGCCTTCTATTTGATTTATTTTGGAAGAGGAATATAGTTATTAAATCTTCTTTGAATGTTTGGTAGAATTCATTGGTAAAGTCTTCTCATCCTGGACTTTTACTTTTTGGTATGTATTTGATGATTCTTTCAATTTCCATACTGTTGATTGTTATATTTAGATTTTCCAATTCTTACTGATTCAACCTAAGAAGATTGTATTTTTCCTAAGTACTGGTTCATTTCTTCATGATTATTAAATTTATTATTATATGCTTTTTCATAGTATTCCTGTGTAATCTGTTATATTTCTACAGTGTCTCTTGTGATTTCCCTTCATCAAGTCCTGATTTTGTTTATTTGTTTCCTTTCTCTTTTTTCTTAGTGAGTCTAGCCAGGGAATTGTCATTTTTATTAATCTTTTCGATGAAAAATCCTTTTGTTTCATTTATTTTTATATCATTTTTTTCTTTTCAATTTCATTTATTTCTGCTCTAATTTGATTATTTCTTTTCTTATGCTGACTTTAGGCTTCATTTGTTCTTTCTTTCAGTTTCTAAGGAAAGTTTTTGGTTGTTTATTTGGGTTCATTCTTGTTTTTGGAGACAGGCATATAATGACATGAACATTCCTCTTACGACCACTTTTGCCTTGTCCCAAAAGTTTTAATATGTTGTACTATAATTTTCATTTGTTGTATGTATCTCTTGATCTCTCTTTTTATTTCCTCTCTGACCCAGTTATTCCTTAGTAACATGTTGTTTAACTCCATTTATTGGGGTTCTTCTTGATTTCTTTCTGCAGTTGATCTCTAGTTTCAAAGTATTATGATCAGAGAATATGGTTAGAATGATTTCAACCCTTTTACACTTGTTGAGGCTATCTCTGTGTCCACGTATGTGGTCGATTCTTGAAAATGTTCCATGTACACTAGAAAAGAATGTCTAAGCAGCTGTTTTGAGATGAAAGCCTTTGTAAATTCAATTACGTCCAGCTGGTCTAATGTGTCATAAGAATGTTATTTCCTTATTGGTTTTCTGTTTGGATGATCTGTCTATGTCCGATAGTGAGGCATGTAGGTCTGCTACTACAATAGTGTTTTGGTCTGCATCTTCCTTCAGTTCTGCTAGTAATTGCTTTACAAATTTTGGGGCTCCCTGATTGGGAGCATAGATATTAATAATTGTTATTTCTTCTTGGTGCATGATTCCCTTTATCATTATGATGTGTCCCTCAGTATCTTTCTTTACTTTTTTTATTTTGAAGTCTATTTTGTCTGATATTAATATTGTTACTCCCACTTTTCTCTGAATGCTATTTGCTTGAAATATCATTTTTTACCTTTTCACTTTGAGTCTATATTTGTCTTTTGAGCTGAGATGTGTCTACTGGAGGCAGCATATAGTTAGGTTTTGTTTTTTGATGCATTCTGCAACTCTTGCCTTTTTGTTAGTGAGTTCATTCCATTTACATTTAGGGGGATTATTGAAATATGAGATCTTCTTATAGCCATTTTAACTTTTGCTTTCTGGTAGCTCAGTGTTTCTATTGCTTTCTTGTCATTGTGTTTCTGTTTTCTTTATTTTGGTTGGCTTTTGTGGGTTTTGCTCTGGTTTTTCTTGTTTTACGTTACATACTTTTGTTCTAAACATTTGTCCTGTGGTTACCATTATGAATACATAAAAGATTGTTATATATATATATATATATATATATATATATATATAGTCATTTATTTTCTTTTGCATATGCTTTATCTCTATTCTCTTTTGCAAATTTGGATCTTTGAATTCTTCCCTTCAGTCACTGTTGTCTCAATTTGTTCCTATGTATGCTGAATGTTCATTACTATCTTGCTATAGCTAATCTTTCCTTATTTTAAGCTTATAATGCCTTGTTTGCACTAAAAGTTGCACTCCTCTGCTTTTAGCAGCCTGCTAGTCATCTTACTCCTAATTATGTTTTTTTTTTTTTTTTGTCATCTGGAGCTTGTCATTTGTTTTAGGTGATCTGACCCCTTTCAGTATTTCCTGTAGTACAAGCCTCGTAGTAAAGGAATCTCTTCATTTTTGTATGTCTGGAAAGGTCTTTATTTCTCCTTCATATCCCAAGTAGAGCTTAGCTGGATACATTATTCTAGGCTGGTAGTTCCTTTCACTTAATAGTTTTAATATTTGATTCTATTTTTTTCTGGCTTGTAAGGTTTGCACTGAGAAGTTCGAGGATAATCTAATTTGTTTACCTTTATAGGTTACCATCTTCTTTTCCCTGGCTGCCCTGAGAATTTTCTCTTTATTTTGATTTTTGATAATTTAGTGCAATGTTTCTTGGTGAATCTTTTTTGGGTTGAGATAATTGGGTATTCTATTGACTTCTTGAATTTTAAGCTCCAGCTCATTCTTTAAATTTGGGAAATTCTTGTCAACTATTTGTCTGAAATGCTTTGTAATTCTTGCTCCTTTTCCTCCCCTTCAGAATTTCCATTTTTCTTATGTTTCCTCTCCTGTTGGTATTAGCTAGTTTTTGTATTTCTCTTTCATTATTTTTCATTCATTGGTTTCTCTGTTCTTTCTTCTGATTTATTTCTAGATTTCTGTCTTTGATATCACTGATTCTTTCCTCCATTTGGTTGACTCTATTTCCCAAGCTTATTATATCAGTTTTCAACTCTTGAAGTGCATTTTTCATCTTCAGAAGTTCTATTCGATTCTTTTTGAGTGCTTCAATCTTTTTGCTAAAAAATTCATTCTGCTCATCTAATTGTTTTTTCAATTCCTGGAATTGTTGATATAATTTGTTTCAGATCTCAGAAGTACCATCCTAAATTCTCTATTATTTAAGTCACATATTTCTATGTGTGTTAAGATTATTTTCTGGAGATTTTTCTCTTTCTCTTTGAGATGCCTTGTCACCTTGGTGTTCATGGTAATTAGTGGATTATTTCTCTACTCTGGCATTAATGGAAGTGTGTTTTGCTTCTTTTTTTCAGAAAGAAGATTTATCATATAATGGACCCTAGTCTGTTGTAAATAAGGTGTTTTTCTTTTAGTTTCCAGTAGGTGGCATCTAAGCCTCTTGGATCTCTGCTTTCTATAAAGTCTTAATATGTCTTTTTTTTCCTTATAAATGTTTAATCGTGCTTGCTACCCTCAGTCTCAGTTCCTGTCAGTGTTAATGACAGTTTCGGTAGCATTTGCTCAGATTCCCCTGGGGCTGCACAGTGATGGGTCTCAGAGGGTATGCAGGGAGGGGCCCTCTGTGGTTTAGCCTCGGTTTTTCAACCGTGACTGGAAAAAATCAATTGTTGTTTCTCTGCTGTTCCTGCTTTTCTGCTATCTTTGTTTCTCAACCTTCTGCCCTAATGACTGTGTACTGCCACTGGCCACATGGAGCTCACAACACTCCCAGGCAGTGCTGTTCAGGAAAGGCATTGTGCCTTCTCCCCTTCCCTTTTTCAAAAACTACATGGAGCTCTGGCTGTGAAAGGCAGTTTGTGTGTGTGTGTGTGTGTGTGTGTGTGTGTGTGTGTGTGTGTGTGTGTTTCTCCCATTTCACCATCCAACACCCGGGGCTCTGACCTGTGGTAGCTCTTATGTGCAGATCCCACGCTCATACATGCTGGTGTGTAGTTTGGGTGTTTTTTGTTGAATTTTAGATGTTGAACTTATTGTTGTTTCAAGGGGAGAGATCTGAGGACATCTTTCACTCTGCCATGTTTAATCCTATCTCTCCAGTTTTTGACTATTTTGAATAAAGTTTCTATGAACATTCATGTACAAGTCTTAGAATAAACTAACGTTTTCATTTCTCTTAGGTAAATAAGCATGAAATTTCTGGTTGTGTGGAAACTGTATGGTTAATTTTGTAAGAAACTGTCAAATAGCTTTCTATTGCATGTACTCCTTCCCAACAATGTATGAGAGTCCCTGTTGCTTCATATCTTCTCCAACACTTATTACTGTTAGTCTTTTTATTTGGCCATTTTAGGGGTGTTAAGTGTTATCACATTGGCTATTATGTTGATCATCTTATCATGCACTTATTAGTCATTTGAATATCATCTTTTGTTCAGTGTCTGCTCAAATATTGTCTTCATTTGTTATTATATTGTTCATCATATTAAATTATAAGGGTTTTAAAAATACCTTATACTTTTTTAAATTTTTAAACAGTATTTTCAGAAAGCAGATGTTTTTAATTTTGATGAAATGTAATTTAATATTATTCAGTGATTTTGCCTTTTGTGTTCTAAGTAAAAAATATTTGACCATTCTGAGGTAGTGAAGATTTTCTCCTATAATTTTTTCTAGTGCTTTTATAGTTTTAGCATTTATGCTTAAGTTTGTGATCCTTTTAGAGTTAAATTTTGTGAAGGCATAAAATGAAAATTTAGATTCTTTTTTTAAAAAGATATTTAATTGTTTCCACATTATTTGTTGAAAAAACTATCATTTCCTCTAATGAATTATTTGGCATCTTTGTTGAAAATACATATATGTGTGCATCTCCTTCTGGACTCTTGATTTTGCTACATTGATTTCTAATGTCTATTCTTTCATTAATTTTGTGATAACTTGAAATCAGCTAGTGTAAGTTTTCAACTTTGTACTTTTTTTTCCGAATTTTTTGGCAGTTTCAGATCTTATGCATTTTCATATAAATTTTATAATTAACTTGTATATTTCTATAAATAATCAACTAATTTTATTTAAATTCTGTTAAATTTATTCATTAATTTTAGAAGGGTATATATCTTACAATAGTGCATTTTCCAATCCATGAACATGGTATGAGTCTCCATCTACCTAGTTCTTATTGAATTTTTTTCTGTAATGTTTTGCAAATTTCAGTATACATCAGTGAACACGCAAGCAAAATACTATTTTGCTTAATTTATGCCTAAGTATTTTGAGTTTGTTGTTACTGTAAATAGCATTTTTATTTCAATTTCTGATTTTTTATTACTTAATATAGATAAATAAAAGTGATTTTTATATTAACTATATCTTGTCACTACTGAAATCACTAATTGTAGTTTTTCTTATTTTCTTCAATGTATACCTTTTTTCACTTTTCTTGATTTATTGTACTAACAGGAGCTCTACAATGTAGAATAGAAAAGGTAGAAGTGAGCTTCTTACTTTAGTCCTGATCTTAGATGAGACAGTCAGTCTTTTACTACTAACTATGCAATTAGCTATAGGTCTTTTCAATTTGAGAAATACCCCCATTCCTACTGTGTTCGGATGTTTTATCATAAATTGGTGTTGAATTTTGTCAGTCACTTTTCCTGTGACCATACCTATATTCATTTTTATAACATGTTGCACAGATGATGAATCTCAAATATTATACTATCGTTCATTAGTGTTCTTCATGTACTTTGCTTTACTTTGTAAAATAAACCTCCTTGAGCTCTTGAGCTCTTTTTTCTTATTCTTCATGCCCCACAAGTGTGATCACAGCAGAGGCTCAACTTTCAGGGGGAGAACAGAAGATCTGAGGCAGCAAGATTAAAATATACTCCTGGTTGCTTTTGCCTCATGGATCTGTTTAAGATATTAGTACCAATATCTCTTCTTCCTCTATGTATGAAAAGGGAATAATGTCTGCTGCACTTAAAAATACCATAGACAAAATGGAGCAATTTGCCCTGAGAATTATATATACAAGATGGAGAAAATATTATATATACAAGAGAGAAAATATTTTAAATTCCAGAAACATTATTTGCACTGGAATAATACCCATACTTTGTTAACTCTAACCATCCTGCTCCAACCTACTTGCAGCCCAGTCACACGTGGGTGTACGTGGAAATAAATGTTGGCATGAGGAGTATCTGTCATTTAGATGGCAATAAGTGGGGGGGAGTTATAATACAATCTCCAAAGCAAAACAAGCAAACAAACTTAAAAAAACTTATTGCTTACATAATTAAGAATGGATTTTATGTACAAATTACTTCAGAGTCAAGGAAATTTTTTAAAAAGCTACTGAAAAAGAAGATACCTAACTTACTTTTCTTGGCAATCTATGATATTGGATTTCTCTACCTGCTGGACTCCACTGACATTTTGCAAACACACAGTAAAGCATGATAAAAAATGACTGCTTATAAGTTTTGTTTTGTTTCATTTTGTCTTATTTTGGTCAGACTAGTGTTTAAACATTAAAGCTTACAAATACGTTAAATACATAATGATACAATCATGAACAATTACATGGTGCCTACTGGTTTTTCTTGGGACACCTTTGTTTATGCCAAGAGCTGTCACTGTGTGGATATAGATAAATTATTTTCTAGGAACAAGAAGCAAAGAAAACACAAAGGACATCTCACTCACTGCTTTAACCTTGGGGTAACAGAATAAATCTGGTTTTGCCATCTCTCTGAGGAAAAAGATATCTTGACAAGTACATAGAGCTCTTGAAGAAATCCTCATATTGTCAAGGAAGGGCGAGATTCTGCATACATCTAAATAATTAGGATAGCACTGAAATGCTTGAGTACAGCAGATAGCTCACCAGAACATAAATCATGCTGCTTGCCATGTTGAATACAACAGACATATGTATGACTCCAGCTTATGTAATAAAACAACATTTTATGAAGTTTGTGCAGATAAATTAAAGCATTGTTGTTAAAAATTATGTTTCTAATCCAATTTCAAAAACAGAACTGGATGGACAGTGCTACATCTATAATAAAAATAGAGGATTTCACTGTTGAGATGCAGGCATGCAGGTTGATTGGTCAGTGTATTGAGAACTCAGGAACTCCACATGCTCCTCTTTAAAGTCAGGAATGGCTGGCAGTGAATTTTGGCATCCATCCTAACTACCAAGATTTGTTCTTAATTTGTTCTCCAACAGCAAGGCACAAGATCCTCTTGGGGGCAATGATTCTAACAACTCTGCCTACCCTGGGTAGAATTTATGCCTCCAGAATCACTTTTTGTTTCCCAGTAAGTTGAATTTTATTAAAACATTCCTAACATTAAAATTAGGATTCCTTTGATATTTCCCCAAGACTTTTTTCTTCATATAATTTAGGACAAAAATAAAGCAAAAGGCATCGTACTTTTCTCTTACTCATGTTACCTACAGATAAGTTTTTATGCTTCTCTCCAAGTAATTCTGTCTCAGAACCCCAGAAAGAGGGTCTTTCTAGGAGTCTGTTATGACCAAAATAGCTCAAATCTGTGTGACAGGGACAGGCGCATGAAAAATACTCTCATTACCTGACTGGTTGGTTCAGCTCCATCTAATATGTATATGTTTTTTCTTACTGGTGTTATTCAAGAATCAAATTTCCAGCTTCATTGTTGTAAATAAATCAACTATATATAACTAGCCTATAACAGAAGACACATCACTGTATCTAGTGTAAGGGAGATTTCTTTTGAATAAAAAAAAGTTAATTGTTTGTAATAAATTCTTTAGATCTGAATACCATTAACTTTAAACAATTAATAAAAGTGACACTAGGACACAAAACATTCTAGTTTTTAAAGAAACTATTTGACCTTATCCATTGCTTCTGCCACACTGGTACTCGAAATGAAAGGGAAAAATAATTGAAATTAGTCTCACTGGTCTTAAAGAAGTCCTCATGGAGAGAAACAGAGGTGGGCAGTGGTTAAGAAGACTGTAGAATTCTACAACACAGGCGGGAGCTTAGGGATCTAAGAAAAGCAGTCATGAGAACACAATTCTACTTATGAGCAAGACAAGGGCCTTCTAAAAATATTTTAAGTTTTAAAAGGATAAGAGAATAAGCAAGTAGTAGATTAAATACATTTTTGCATCTTACCTTACTTTGTTCCAATACCATAAGTTTTTAAAAGAAAACCTCATGCTTTGACAAGAGAAGTTTGTATAAACTGATTCCAGAAGCCAATGAGAAATAAATATAATATGCAAATAAGAAATAATGAATATATAACCTAGGGAATCTCAAGTTTCTATCTTTCTGGGGTTTTCCTTCTTTTAAAATCTGAATAGTTCTTTTGAAATATAAATAGTTCTTTTGAAATATAAATAGTTCTAATAACTAATATTTGTTGAGTGCTTGTTATATGCCATGTGCTAATCTTTAATAAGTCTTTACCAGAATCATATCTAATCTTAGCCTCTCTGATCCCCACTCTTAATCCATTCTCCACAAGTAGTTAGAACAATCTGTTTAAAACAAATCTAATTGTCTTTTCTTTGTTTCCAAGTTTTCAGTCACTTCCCATCATTCTCAGGAAAATATCTAAAAGTTTCGATTTATCCTACAGGCACTACAAGTTTCTAGGCACTTTAACCATATTTCACTTGTACTGTTCTCCCCTTTGTTTGGGGGTTTCTGGGCTCTGGCCTTTCATTAGTCAAGTGTTCACACTACCTCCTACCATCCAGCTGTTGCCCATGCTAGACCCTTTCCTTCTGCTTATTGGGATTAGCTCCCCATATTTCTCAGATGCTATGTCCTATGGAAGAATATCCTGACTTCCCAGGTTAGATTAAGCCCCTTTTACACTCTCTCATAGCACCTGTATTTCTATTTTGTCATCCTTATCATACTTGTGATTGTGCATTTTGAGGGAGACCTTTAGTTTATGAAGGTCTCTTTCATTAGACTGAAAACACTATTTTTGTTTGCTCGTTCCCCCAACTCCTAGTACAATGCTTAGCACAGGAAAGGTACTTCATACATATGTATTGAATGAATGAATGAATGAATGAATGCTGAATAAAATCAAGGAGTAACCTGACTTGCCTTAGCTTGTATTAACAAGGGAAGCAACAGTTCATAAGAAAAGAAATAACATGCCACATCAAACTGATCTGCTTTCAAAATTCTACTGTTTATTTTTTGAACTCTAGACCTAGCTAATGTAAGCTCTCTTTTTCCATTGTTAAAAATGGCTTTACCTAATCATGTCAATTACCGTCAAAGGGGTGGGGGTTATTAGAGTCTGTGTTCCATAGGTTACATTTTACCCCCAAACTTATATTAGTCCCAAAGCCCCTTTTCCCTCCAAATATTTCAATCAACTCTATTTCAGCTCCCTGTCATCACCATAATTGCATCCTTACATTTTTTTAAAAAACAAAACAAAACTTTTTTTCTTTTGAAATATATTTAACTTAAATTACTTTTTTCCCCTCTGTGTTATTATATTACATTCCTTGAAGATGTAGATGCCTGGTTTATATCTTTCCTCTTTAATTCAATAATTTCTTCTATTATCTGGAGGATTTCAATGTCCCTGAAGCTAATTCACTGTTCTTACAGTTTTCCTCACCACCACAACTAAAGCCATGCCTAGAATCACTCCACTTCAAATCAGCTTCTACAGGCACTCTCAAACACATTTCCCTTCATCTCACACTCACTCCTAACGAAACAATACTTCAACCACACAAAACTTTCAGCGCCACAGTTTCTGCTTCTAGTAGTCAGCACCTTGCATTCTCTCTGGGCTCTCATCTCTCTAAAAATTCTGTTCTGACAATCCCCATTTCTGCATTAACCCCTGAATCTACCATTTCCATTCCTGTATCTGAGCTTTTTGAAGCTCCGTTTAACTATGCAGGTTAGTACCTGGCCACAGTAAAAGTCTGCACGTCTGCCCAAAAGATCTTTGGGCAGCTAAACCCAAAGATCTGTTTGGAATGTATGTCTTCTGTCCTGGCAGCAACCTGTGGCAGTAAGCAGGCTTTCACCATATTCCCCTCCCTCCATAACCAACCCTCACTAATGCTCCACATTGATGACCTAACTTTCAATTCTATCAAGGAAATGACAGAGAAAGAATAGAAAGGCTTCCTCATCCATTGTCATTCCACATTCGAATTTGTGAGCAACCACATCAACAAGCTAGGATACAGGAGTGAAGATAGTAGATTCAGGGGTTAATGAAAATTCAGGGAATTGATCTGCTTTCAGACACTTTGCTACTGTACTTATCTTGTATTGCTTCAAGATACTATTTCTGGAACCTATGTTTTAGTTGTAAGTACAGTACCCTGGGACATAAGAATCTGTCAAAAGTGCATAACTCCTGGGAATTAACCTTTGAACTTCTCCCATACCAAATTTAAAAAGAATGGAAGATAAAACACATATTTAAAAAGTGCTCTTTTTTCTTCAAATATTCTATTCTCCATTCAGACTTGCAGAATAACATCTACATACATGATCTACATGCACACATGTATTAACTCTTTATGGAGTAAACTGATTCAATGTGAATGCAATGCAATTTACTTATTAGCAAAAGAGGGTGGGAGAGAAATATAAATATAAATAAAAGAAGAAATAGAAACCTAAAAATCAATGATTAGATATGGAGATTATCATTTATTGCTCTTATTTCTAAGTACATATGGAAGAATTAAAAAAAGGAAAATTTTAGAACATAAACATGTGACTATTGTATTTTGTCAGAAAAGGACAAGATAAAAGAAATATATTCTTAAGTCTATCTCCTCAAAAAATGTAAGCTTGACAAATAAGAGACATTGTGTACTTTGCTTGAAGGAGCCTTAGAGACAAAGAATTCTCATCCAGTGAGCTGGATATCTTGTTTACTATGTAACCTCCAAATGCCACAGTTTCTTATTTGTAATGAAAGAGCAATGGCAATATCATCTCCAAGTTTTTTTCAATACCTAAATTCCATATCATCTGTGTTCATCTTGGTAAACAGAAGTAGAAACTTAGAAAGCACTTGCCTAATTTATATTTTTGTATGAATTTTAGATTTACATATAATAAAAAAATTGTCTCTTCAAAGACAAATTAACAGAAAGAGGAAGAATTGTTAGAAAAATATTTTGTCTGAGGAGCCATTTTACAATTCAAAATTATGTCCTAGTGTTCTGGCAGCAGAATTGGGACTGTGAGTGTGGGAGCTTTCAAAATTCTCATGATACCACTCTCACTGGTGCACTGTGAGGACACACACAGTCTTCAGGGCTCTCTCTCTGATTCTGCAATTAGTACAGCCATTTTTCTTTTGAAATAAGTAGTTAAAAACTTCTGATTATATCACAATATTTTCTTTTCTGTGCATCTAAAATTTCACATAGACTCTTTAATTGTTCCATTGAGAGAACAGAGAAATTTGGAATGGAAGATGAACACATAGCAATGTGGAGTAAGAGGAAAAGTGGTAGAGCACAGTTTGTGAGTGATAAGATTCCAGGTCTCTGGCTGGCCATGGTGTCTTCTCTCTAAACCTTCTATCTTGCCCAAGATATTGGCCCCTTCTGCAACCTTTTCCAAAGCTCTTTTGGTTTCTGACTTTAGGAAATCTCTATGTAATTTAAAAATTTTTTTAAGAGATTGCAGTTTATATTTTTGTTTTGATTCTTTTCTTAATCTCTCAAATTGGTAGAGAACTTGCTCCCAGACATTCATAAATAATTTTTTAAATTGAAGACATAGTTCACTCTAGTACAACATTTTTAAAAATTCCATAAACCTGCTAAAATTATCATCATTTCACTTAAAGCAGGACATGACACTAAAAGTATAAAATAGAAAGGTATTATTTCATATTACACAACAATCACTACCACAAGAGTTAGAAACCTTACACAGAAGTGTTTAAAACAATATTATTGTTATATTTCTCATTTTGTCTTAAACCAGTTAAAACTTTGTCAGATTAGCACCAGTGCATTACCCTTTTAGGGGAGATTCCTAAATAAAAATTGATGGAGCTTTTATATGTATTTAATACTCTTATATTAGTGAATTCAACAGGAGGATGAGATCATTTCTTTCTCTTATATTTGTATGTTGCTCACTTAACTTGGCATATGCTATATTGCATAGCATGTGTCTTCCACTTACACAGATTGAGAAGGCAAGGTCTCTCTAGTGCAAAGAAGAAGGATGGGCTGGTTTTCATTGGGAGGTAGGTATTCTTTTGTCTGTCGAAAAGAATACATTGTTTATATGTATGTCCACAGACAATGGTTTCTTATTCTCAGCTATTATTCTCCATAGGAGTCAGAAAAAAATCAGTCCAAACATTGTTAAGCATAAAAATTCATTTTCCCAAGTCAACTGAATAGACATTTTAGGATAAATATAGGAATGATAAATTTTGAAACTGGGTCCTATTTTCAGGTTTTTATATTCTTGATGAGAATAAATACAGTATTTATGTAACTTTTTTATTTAATGATTTAAAAATTCATGTAGTGGATGGGAATTGGAAAATAAAGTTTGGCTATCAGGCAGCATAACTGATGGGTGCTGAATTTTTGGCTGGGAAATAGATTCTAGGCCTTGGTTTGGAAGAGGAAGAGTGAGGCAAAAAAATTACATTAGCCCAATCATAAAACAAGAGAATTCAAAATTTTCATAGGCGCTTAAGAAGGAGGCTGTGACAAGGCTTATGGATGAGTGGGGAGTAGGGACAGTTTGGGGCCAGCTGTGTAGAAGGAGGTCAGAGATGAGGGTCAGCCAGGGTGATGTTTTACTGAGAGAAATAGCCAGGAGACCTCTAGGAATAGGAGATCTCATATGCACTAATGGACAGTTCCATGACTTTTTTCTGTCCTACTATATGTAAATTTCTTCTTTCCTTCTTATTCCTTAGAAAACTTCCTTAAAACTACCTCTTGTGTGGGTAATGACTTGGAAAAACAATGGAAAAGTATCCATGTTTCCACATTTGTTTTAATGTAGAATGAAGAGAGGAAGCAGATATGAGAAGAGAATCTAAGTGACATTGAACAGAAGAAAGATATTAGGAGAGGAAGTAACTATGAGAACTGGAAAGTCCCTGAATTTCCTGAGAAGTGCAGGGAGTCAGCTAAATGAGGAATGGGGAATAAACTCATTTTTATTTCAATTTCGAAGGGAAGAGTGCTCTCATAAGATAAAAGACTTGGAAACACCCACACAGCTGATTGTTGGGTTGTACGAGTAATCAATTTGACATTTTTACAAATGGTAACTTTTTCTAACTTGCTGCTGATCAGTTAAGTGATGTCTTCAACTTTACAGTATAAACTGAACTGGGAATCTAGCCTACAATATCCAACATTTTCATGTCTTGGGAGAACTGTCTTAGAGTTTTTCTTAGCACCTAGAACTTTTCCTCAGAAAATGGTTATAATGGTAAGACTTCAAAAATAAACTGGTTTTAGTACTTGAGGTCATAAAGCTGAAAATATTTTTCCTTAAAAAATTATGGGTTTTTTTTTTTTAGGAAGCAACATCAAACAGAAATTTCTGAGATCAAGAACAGGAAATGAGTGATTCAGCAGGCTGGATTTTATCCAAGGAGCTGTCTTCACAGCTGTAGAGAGTAGCTAAGAAAAGTTCCAGAGGACTTGTCTGGTATTGCTTGAAAGCAGTCAGGCTGAGAAACACAAAACTCTCTAGAGTGTGATGGACTGCAGTTGAAAAGCCCAGCTTAGATTCCCCAGAAATGTGAGCATGGTGTCACTGCTCCATTTGAATATTCTTTGACTCTGAATCCACATTTAGAGGTGGGCTGGGGTAAATCAGGATTTGAGAGATAGGAAGCATCTTCCCAGGTAGAAGCATCCAATTGTTTTTACATCCCTGAGAAACTGAACAAATGATTTACCTCCAGAAGCTGGCGCTGGCTGTGCTATTTCCCAATTTCTAACACAGTGCTGGTTATCCTGTGAGATCTGCCTTTCGGCAGGACTGGGAAAGCTCATTTAGTACTGATTCATTTACTCTGTTTCTTTCTCTGTCATTTTAAAGGGCATTCAGCAAATCCACAGTGTTTCCTGTTATCATCTAATAATTCTATGTGCACAATTCTACTGAGCCTGTGGAGAACCATTTTGGAGGGAATTGCCCAGACTCAAGGCCTATCATTGGAAAACAGGAGCAGCCCGCAAGTATGTCTTCTTGAATAGCAGTGTCTTGATTTCAGCGATAAAACAAAGCCCTTATACATCCTGTAAGCATTTCCAGTACTTAATCAGTCCCCAAACTTGTCCCAAACATCATTCTCCCACCACTTCTACCTGCATAGACTGGGCCAAGTACTCTTCTGGCACATGCTCGGATTTCTATAACAGACGTATTTAGTGTCTAGATTTCTCATACTTTCATTCATCCTTCATACCACCTTCAGTTTAATCTTTCGAAAACATTGTTGTCATGTCACACTTCTATTAAAAAATCTTCAGGTATATATGTATTATTTTCATAGTATCAGATGGATTCTTTTCTGGGCCTTATCTGTGTTATATTGTATATTATGCATTTATACAGCTGTAAATCTTTTCAAAATAAGCTGCAGTATATATGCAGGAACACATAGAAGCATTGTATGCAATAAGACATTTATTGGATGTTTTCTGCCATCCAATACTTCAGTCAAAGGCCCTACAGTGAGGATAAGATTTGATATATGTTCCAATTCTTACAAGTGCCCATATCACCTCCGAGGATTATTAAGAGATAGCCAAAGTAGTCTTACATGTCTTTCCCAACCCCAAAATATTCATAAAATGAGAAGACTAGAAATTTGAGAGGAGTTTGATGTAGTGGGTGAGTTTTAGTAGTTTCAATATTGCACTGTTGGCTGAAGTGGGGGAGTGCCAGGCATTTATTCTTGCTTAGGCCAGGTGAGATTGGTTCTCAGAAAGCTATGTGTGAAAATTGGGGGGTGCTTGAAATAAGGGGATCTGGCATTTCTTCCCATGACAAGATGACTGCCGAGCTATGGTGTCTACAGGCCTTCCTGAGAGTTGCCAACCCAGCAAAGAGAAGTTTGATGAGAGAGTTTGGGGGGGGGTAATTTTATGGGTTTCTGAGAGTCTTCAGTGTTTGTGAACATGGATAGTGATACTCTCTTCTCACCTGGAGAATCCTGAAGGCAGGAGACTAGATAGAATAGCAATTACATTTATGCACTCAACCTAAAAGTACCTAAATTTATCTGATGGACATAAAGGGAGTGATCAACATAATACAGTAATTGTACAAGACATTAACACACCACAGACATCAATAAATAGATCAACCAGTCATAAAATCAAAAGAAAACAGCAGCTTGAAATGACATGTCTGACATGTTTCTCCCCAAAGCAGCAGAATATACATTGTTTTCAAGTGCACATGGAACACTTCCCGGGATGGACCACATGTTAGGCCACAAAACTAGTCTCCATATATTTAATAAGATTAAAATCATATCACACTTTTTCTCCCACCACAATGATATAAAACTAACATCAATTACAAGAAGAAAACTAAAAATACACAAATATATGGCTAAGTAACATGCTACTAAATAATGAATAGGTTAACAATGAGCTAAAAGAAAACATCAAATGATACCTTGAGACAAATAAAAATAAAAACATAATGACTCAGAACAGCCAGAGCAGTTCCAAGTGGAAAATTCATAGCTGTGCAGATGTACCTCAAGAAACAAGAGAAATAGCAAATCAATAATCTAATCTTACTCTTAAAGGATTCAGGGTGCAAAAACCTCAAGGGGAGTAGAAGAAAGGAAATAATAAAGATCTGAGAAGAAATAAATAAAATAGAGTCTAAAAAACAATACAAAAGATTATGAAACCAGAAACTGGTTTTTTGAAAAGATAAACACAATTGATAAACTTTGAACCAGACTCATCAATAAAAATGAGGAGAGAACCCAAATAAATATAATAAAAAAAGAGAAGTGAAAATGGAAAGAAAATATAAAGGATTATTTTTAAAATACTATATAGTTACATGCCAACAAATTGGACAATCTGGAAGAAATGAATAAATTCTTACACATATACAATTTTTCAAGACTGAATCAAGAAAAAAAGAGAAAATCTGAACAGACTGATAACTACTACCAAAAATGAATCAGTAATTAAAAAACTCTCATCAAACAAAAGTTCTGGACCAATGTCTTCACAGGTAAATTTTACCAAACATTCACAGAAGAATTTCACCTATCCTTCTCAAATTATTCCAGAATATCAAAGAATTGAGAAGTCTCCCAAGCTAATTTTCTGAGGCCAGCATTATCCTGATTCTAAAACCAAAGACACCACAAAAAAGAAACTTATAGGCAATATCCCCAATAAACATAGAAGCAAAAATATTCAATAAAAAATAGCAAACTAAATTTGGCAATACATTAAAAATATGATACACCATGATTTATTCCTGTTATGCAAAGTTGGTTCAATATCCACAAATCAATTAACCTGGTACACCACATAAATAAAATGAAAGATAAAAATTATATTATTGTTTCAAGAAAATCATATTATTGTATCAATAGATGCAAAAAAAGCATTTGACAAAATCTAGCATCCATTTATGATAACTTTCAGCAAAGTAAAAATAGAGGGAACATAACTCAACACACTAAAGGTCATATGTGACAAACCCGAAGCTAACATAGTACTCACAGGGGAAAAGCAAAAAGCGTTTTATTTTTTTGATTAGTAGCAAGACTTGGATGTCCATTTTTACCACTTTTCTTCAACACAGTATTGAACATCCTAGTCACAGAAACCAGCCAAGAAAGAGAAATGAAAAACATCCAAATTGGAAAGAAAAAGTAAAACTGTCATTTTTTGCAGATGACATGATATTATATATGGAGTACCCTAAAGATGCCACTAGAAAACTACTACAACTGATAAATGATTTAGTAAAGTATCAGGACAAAATTAGTATAAAAAAAATCAGTGCCACGTCCTCTTTCTACCCTACTGTGTGACAAGGTCCGGAGATGGGGACAGATGCTTCAAGAAATGCATCATCAAGAACAAGGATGTGGCATGTGTTTAGGGATAATTGGTTTCTTAAGAACAATTCTATTAATAAAGGGAATTTGGGTAGCACAAATTCTAGTAAGTGTAGATGCTGTACAAGTGGATTTCAAATTTGGCTCTGAGGAAAACATAGTAAATTCCCTGCGTATGGAATCAGCTTCAGTCACCCTGACTACCCAGAATGCATAAACCCTTTATTTGAACAATTATTAAGGGAAATTCCTTTTGACACGTCTCTTAAAGATGTTATGAATAAATTACAAGCTGAATTATTAGAACCAACTTATACTCCTATTCCCACGCAGTTAGAAGAAAAATTAGTAAAAAATAAGAAATTTATTCATAAGCCTGTGCCTACTATGGAAGGGCCTCCTTTTGGGCCTACTGGCTATAAAAAAAAACAGTAGCTTAAGTTTGATGGAAAGGCTGTTTGGGTCAGGATCTCCTTGGTGCTTAAAAACAAAGGAATGAAAACTTAGCTTACAAAAGCAGCTTTGTAAAACTGATTTTTAAAATGTTTTCCTCGATACTGCACCAAGGAAACTGTCAAACAGCTATGAAAAAGTTTCAGCTTAAACTTTAGATATCAGCATAAATAAAGTAGCAACTGAAAGATTTATTCAGGCAAAAAGGAGAACAATGTCTGCCCACGAGCCAATTTTGCTGTTATGAATACCTCTATCTATCACCTTTACTTAAGTCAAACTTTATCTTACGTAATAGATATAAGAATTAAAAGTTTAGGTTGTTCCATCAGGTAGTTCTGTTCCAATGACTGAGAAAAAAGAATGTACTAATTAATCATGAATAATAATATACTCTGTAAGATTTTCTGTTTTGCTTAACCACAGAAATTTAACTCTCTGTTACCTTAACAACGAAGTATAATCAAATGCCAAAATAGAAAGTATAAAAGTTGTACTCAAATCACAATAAAATGGAACAGTGTCACACCGCCTCTGAGCTGTGTAGTCGACTGTATCCTGCATCGATGCCTTGCACACCTTCGGGGCCTCCATGGATCCTGTTGCAGCTGGACCACGGCAAATCAGTCACATTTTTATATACCAACAATAAACTATCAGAAAGAGAAATTAGGAAAACAATCTTATTACAATTACATCAAAAAAATCTAGGAATAAATTTAACCAAAGAGATAAAACACCCATACTTGGAAAATTAGAAGACATTGAAGATTGAAAATTGAGAGGAAAAAAATGGCATAGATGATAGAGGCACTGTTCATCCCTCTGGTGACCAAATCAAAGTTCTGATGGAGACAAGGAGCAAGCAACAAGGAAAAATTGCCTGGAATCTAGATAAATAGGCCGTACAACTAGGGAGAAATTATAAAAATCACCCTACACAGGCAGAAGGTAGAATGGGGCAAGAATGCGGGGCTGCCAAATCTCAAGCGACTGAATGAGAGGAAGGGTGTGGCAGCAGTAGCAGTCTCTTAAAGGGGCTGCATCCATGAGTGATGGTGACAGACCATCAGTGCCTTTTTGGCTGCACAAGGGGGCACTAGGGATTTACAGAGAACATTGTTGAAGTAAAGGCGTAGGCAAGACTCACTCTGTACAGAGTGCTCATTGTTCCCGGTTGAGCCTTCCCCATCCCAGTGCACAGAGACAGTGCTGCTATAGCTGTGGCTTCATCAAACTGGATAACAGAGGTCACTCTACCCAGAGGAGTCACTGAAAATCCACCTCTCCCTTGGCTTCACCCAAGCCACATCCAGGTGTATCCTCAGCAATCAGGTGCTTCTTGCTGAGCAGTGCCTAGACTTAAACTGGAAGCAGTTGGCCTCAGTTTCTGGTGTGGGCCTTTTGAGGAAACTATAATCACAGCATCTGTGGATTGCTTGCTGAATCTTAACAAGTAGCCCCAGAGGGGTAGAGGTTGGGCTTAATATGAACCCCTCTCAGGACTGTGCCACTGGACACCTACTTCACAAATCTACACTGATAAGACTGGGAGACTTAGGAGCTTTCCTTAGTACATAGAAACAGACATGTAAAGGCAGCCAAAATGGGAAGACAAAAAAAGCAGAAATCATATGAAAGAACAGAGCAGAGATCCAAATATAATGGAGTCAAGTAATCTAAACAGATGCAGAGTTTAAAACACTGGTTATAAAGATGCTCAGTGAACTTTTAGGAAGTATAGATAAATTCAGTGAGAACTTCAACAGAGACATAAAAATAAAAATGGAAATTATAAAATGGTCCCAGTCTGAAATGAAGAACACTTTATCTGATATTAGAAGCATATCGAATGGAATAAACAAAGAAATAAACAAAGTGAATAAAGAAAAGGATTAAATGCCCTATCTAGAGGATGAGAAAGCCAAGGATATGCAATCAGAACGGCAAGAGATAAGATGCCAAGACTGTAAAAATAATTTAAGGATCATAAGGCACACTAGTAAGAGTCCATATACCTGTCTCATCGGCATAACAAAAGAAAATCAAGAAGTTGAATAGCTGCTTGAAGTAATAATAATGAAAAAATTCCCTAACCTGGTGAAGAAAATGGACATAAAATCCCAGGAAGCTCAGAGAATCCCCCAAACCAGGGATCCAAAGAGGTCCACATCAAGACACATTATAATTAAAATGCCAAAGGTGAAACACAAAGAAAGAATATTAAAAGCAGCAAGAGAAAAACAGATAGTTAGCTATAAGTGAACACCCATAATACTGGCAGCTGATTTCTCAAAAGAAACTATGCAGAATATAAGAGGTTAGCCAAAAATATTCCACAGGGTGAAAACCCAGGATCTACAAACAAGAATGCTTTATCCAGCAAAGCTTTCATTTAGAGTTGGACAGATAAAGAGCTTCCCAGACAAAAATAAAATAAATGAATGTCTCACCACCAAGCCAGTATTACACAAAATGTTGGAGGGCCTTCTTTAAGAAAAAAAAAATGTCAAAAACAGGAATAAAGAAAGGTAATAACTACATTCCTATCAATAAGTACCTTAAATGGAAAATAATTAAGTGCTCCAGCCAAAAGATAGAGTGTCTGAAAGGATAAGAAAACTAGACCCCTACATATGCTCCCTACGAGAGACTTCAGATTAAAAGACACACACAGACTAAAAGGAAGAGGATGGAAAAAGATATTGCTTTGGTGGACCTAGATAGTATTTAAGTCAGATGGAGAATGATAAACACTTTATGATTTCACATATAAGCGGAATCTAAGGAATAAAAAGAACAAACTAATCAAAAACAGACTCACAAATATAGTGGACAGTTTGGTGATGAACAGAGAGGAGCGGTGTTTGGGAGGCTGGGAAAATGGGGTGAAGGGTTAAAGAAGTACAAATTAGTAGCTGATGGATAGTCACAGGGATGGGGTGCATGGCATATGGAATGCAGTTAGCATTAATACACTGGCTATGTGGAGGGTCAGGGGAGAAAGGAAGCATTTATGAACTTTATAGATGTCTAATCAATGTATTGTATACTTGAAACTAATTAAAATAAATAACTTTTTAAAAAGATTTAAAATTGAAGAAGATAACAAAAAATGGAAACATATACCGTGCTCATGGGTAGGAAGAATCAACGTTGTAAAATATCCATGCTACACAAATCAATTAACAAATTCAATGCAATCTCTATCCAAGTATCAATGGCATTTTTTTTTCACAGAACTAGAACAAATCATTCTAAAATTTACATGAAACCACAAAAGACCCAGAATAGCCATGGCAATCTTGAGGAAGAACAAAGTTAGAAGTATCATGCAACCTAATATCAAACTAAAGTATAAGGCTATGGTAATCAAAACAGCATGGTACTGGCATAAAAACAGAATAGAGAGCCCAGAAATAAACCCACACCTGCATGGTAAAAAAAAAATCTATGAAAAAGGAAGCAAGGATATAAAATGAGGTTAAGGGTATAAATGGTGCTAAGAAAACTGGTCAGATACATGCAAGGAAATTAAACTAGACCACATTCTTACATAGTATACAAAAATAAATTCTAGATGGATTAAAGACTTAAATGTAAGACCCAAAACTATAAAACTCCTAGAAGAACACATAGGCAGTAAACTCTGACATTACTGAATATGTCTCCTCAGGCAAGGAAAATAAAAGAAAAAATAAACAAATGGAATTATATCAAACTAAAGAATTTTTACAAAGCAAAGGAAACCATCAACAAAACAAAAAAGAAACCTACTGAATGGAAGAAGATATTTGCCACTGATACATTCAATAAGGGGTTAATATCCAAAATGTATAAGAAACTCATATAACTTAACAGCAAAAAACCACCAATCCTATTTAGAAATGGGCAGAGGACCTGAATAAACATTTATCCAAAGAGGATATACAGATGGGTCAATAAGTAAGAAATTCACTAATTATCAGAAAATGCAAATTAAAACCATAAGAGATACCATCTCACACCTGTCAGAATAGCTATTGTCAATGAATCAACAAATAACTAGTGTTGGTGAAGATATGAAGAAAAGGAAATCTTCATGAGTTGTTGGTGGGATTGCAAATTGGTGCAGCTACCATGGGAAAAAATATGGAGAAGGATTTTTCAAAAAAATTAAAATTAGAACAATCATATGACTCAGCAATCCCATTTCTGGGTATTTATCCAAAGAAATACAAAACTCTAATTTGAAAAAGTATGTGTACCCCTATGTTTGTTGCAGCATTATTTACAATAGCCAAACTATGGAAGCAACCTAAGTGCTCATCAATAGACCATTGGATAAAGAAGATGTATTACATATATATACAATGAAATATTACTTGGTCATAAAAAAGAATGAAAGCTTACCATTTGCTACAAAATGAATGAACATAGAGGATATAATGCTAAGTGAAATAAGTCAGAGAAAGACAAATACAATATTTGATTTTCACTTATTATTTAATTTCACTTATATGTTAACTCTAAAAAACAATATTAA
The DNA here is from genome assembly GCA_004027375.1 of Macroglossus sobrinus. Classification (NCBI taxonomy): domain Eukaryota; kingdom Metazoa; phylum Chordata; class Mammalia; order Chiroptera; family Pteropodidae; genus Macroglossus; species Macroglossus sobrinus. Next base: position 445,240 of record PVKZ01000392.1, read on the forward strand.
CGAACAAACAAAACAGAAACAGACATAGAAACCGATGGTTTGCAGATGGAAGAGAATTGTGGGGCTGGGTAAAAAAGGTGGAGATATTAAGAAGTACAGATTGGTAGTCACAAAATAGTCATGGGGATGTAAAATATAGCATAGAGAATATGGTCAATAATATTTTTATAACTACACATGATGCCAGGTAGGTACTAGACTTATCGGGGGGATGACTTCATAAATTATATAAATGTCTAACCACTAAACTGTATACCTGAAACTAAAATAAAACGATATTGAATGTCGATTATAATTGGGAAAAAAAAGGTCCTTAATGTTACAATTAAGTCATTTCATTAATTAATGCAGCCAAAATCGGTCTTAAATTTTTTTTGTGGTAAGTAAATGAGTAACATAAAAGAGTTAGGATGGGTTTTCACTTAGAACAGTTTAATTCATTTGATAAACTTCCCATTCTCACCTGTTCATCATCACATAGTTACACAATCTCAGGCAAAACTATTCATAAGTTTTTCTTTTTTTAATTTCTAATTTTTCCATTTTAATTACTGCAATACTTCTCCTGACCCAGCCATGGCCAAGGATCTTATGCATCACAGCTCACAGTGCATTGGCAGAGGTTGACAGTACACATGACTTTGGAGCACAGTCTTCATCCTGAGCTTTAAAACAAAGCAGTATACAAATATCCAAAGGTACAAAGTACTGGACTCAATTTACCTTCTGGGATTTGTTTTTTTATATGAAACTTTGCTATCCTCAGTCTCACAGGAATAACCCAGGAAATATGGCATGAGACTCCCCTTGCTACATGGTCCATTTTGCACTTGTCCAAACACTCATGACTAATGGCTCTCAAACTTGTTAAATTAAATGGAGTATAATGGTTAAACATTGATGGGCAATATCTTCATCGGAGTTTCACCTGAGGGGCCTTTTTTATACTTCTCAGGGACACATGTTCCTCAATCTTTATCACTAAGTTTTCTGGGCAGAAGGCACAGTGGAAAAAGCACTGAGGTGAGGAAATTTTGAAGCACTTGAGGAACTTGAGGCCAGACTGTTTAGAAAATGATAAATAAGTGTTAGACTGGCAGCAATAAAACTGTAGAAGTAAAAAGAGGCCAAGATAAATAAATTCTTGCAGGTTGTGGTAGAGTTTGAAAATTTTCCTAATTATAATGAGGTTTTTATTTTTTGTTTTAACAATTTAATTAATTAAATAAACAACCAAGTTTGAGCAATAGAACATTATCAGTAGTGTCAACTATGATTGTGCCTCTCACTGCTCCTGTACTCCTCAACTGCTATCTACTATTAAGAAGTTCACATTTATCAACCATTGGCTTTCACTATGGTTTTGCCTCATAAGAATGCTTTCCCAAACATTGTTATGCTTTATGTAGTTTTGATTTTTTAAAAACTGGAATGATTCTCTCTTGTGGGGCAACTGTTTTTGTTCTCAATTTTTCATTTTCTAGATTCATCCATTTATATGTATATAGTTATTTTATTCACAATGTCTAGTATTCTACTGTATGGCTATCAAGATGGACATTTGAATTGTCCCCAGGTTTTATTATAACAAATTAGAATAACTGAGTCATACGTTATTCATACTCCAATTTAAGAGAAAATGCCAAATTATTTTCCAAAACAATTGAAACAATTTACATTATAGACAACAGAATATAAATCTCCATTATTCTACATGCTCATCAATACAAAATATTTTTCAGTTTTTAAAATTTTTGCCAGTCTTTTGGGTATAAAGTTGTATCTTGTGATTTTAATTAGCCTGGACTAATTGCTAAAGAGGGTAAGCATCATATCATTTGCTAATTTGTTTTTATGTTTCTTTTCCTATGAAATGCCTGTTTATGGTTTTTGTCCATTTTTAAATCAAATTCTTTATTTTTCTCTTATTAACTTGTTTAAGTTCTTTACAAATATTAACTAATACTATCTTTTTAGTTTCAAGCATTGAAAATATCTTTGTCCAATTTGGACCTGTCTCTTCGTTGACTGATAATGTTCTTTCAAAAATAGACATTGATAATATATACTTAGAGAATTATTTTCTTTTATAATTTTTGCTTTTTGTTTTTTGTTTACTGAATTCCTTCCTACTTAGAAGTAATGAAAATATTCATATTCTTATCTAAAGTTATAAAGTTTAGTTTTTAAGTCTTTAATACATCTGAAATTGTTTTTTTTTTTGTTAGGTATAGAAAAATAAAAATCTTATTTGTTTTTTCTATAATGTTAATCCATAGTGCATCACTATTAATTGAATAATTCATCCTATGCCTTTTCTATATATAATATTTCTAATATCTAAAGTCTTTCTGGGTATCTTTATATTGTCCCACATTTTTAGAGGTTTGCTTAATAAATCTTTACACTGTTTTAGGAGTTCAGTGCTTAAAAAAAAAGAATCTTTATCTAGCATTTTAAATTCTTTCAGCAGAAAATTAGGCTTAAGTCCTGGTTCTCCATATTCAATAACTGCAGATAATCTAACTTTAAATAACTCTTAACATTTCAGAGAAAAACTTAACTTGGCCATGACATTTTTGTTATTTTTTAAACTGCTAGATTGTGTTATTCAAATTTTGTTTAGTATTTTTGCATTCATATTTATGAGTGACATTAACCTGTAATTTTCTTGTGTGTACTCTTCTCTGGTTATTGAAATGTAGAAATCTTTGGTTCATAAAGTGAGAGAGGATAGTGCCTTAACTTATGTTTTCTGGGAGACTTTATATGGAATATGTCATTTGAAAGTATGGTAGAATTTTCTGTGAAATATTCTGGGCCTGATGTTTTCTTTCTCAGAAGATTTTAACCTATTGATTCAATTTCTTAATATTATAAGATTATTTTGTCATTATATTTTTCCTTAAATCGCTTTTAGTAAGTTACATTTATAAAAATGTGTCCATTGCTAAGTATTTAAATAATTGGCCTAATGTTGATATTCTGGAGCATTTTCTTTACTAGTGTTTATTTAGGCCTTCCCTTCTTTTTGTCTTGAGCATTCTTATTAAACTTTATCTCATTATTTTTCCCAAACAACCAACTTTGTGCTTTCTCCATCATCTCTAATTTGTCTTTATTTTCCATTTCATTAATATATGATATATTATCTCTTTCACCTACTCTCCTAGTTTCTTCTGTGATTCTTTTTGCAGCTTTAGTTGGAAGCTAAGCTGATTAATATTTGTCCAATTTTATTTCTAACTATTTAAAACTAAACGTTTTCTCTATCAAATGCTCCACTGTAGCCTATAGTAGTTCAGTATTCCTTTACTTTTATTGGTGTATTATTTAAAAGTACATATTAAAATTTCCATATAAATACTTTTTTTAGTTTTGTTTTATGTTTTTATTTGTAAATTAATTTCATTTTTGTTAAAGAACATGACCTGAACAATATCAAATTTGTTCACATTTTCTTAAGAGCTTAGTAGGTGATATTTCAATAAAGCTATATTGTGCATAGTATGTGTAGAAAATGTATATTTTTAAATGAGTATCCAGTTTTCTATTTATCTATCGATTTATTTATCTCAAGCTTGCAAATTATATTGTTCAAATTCCTTGTATTTTTACTATTTTGGGGGTCAGTTTGAGTTAATAATAGATGTTAAAATTTTCTTACTATCATAGTTAATTTGTTGGTTTCCCATTGTAGTTTTTTATAATTTAAATTTATTTAGTGAAGATATTGGGTGATACATCTTGGTAGCATAAAAGTTTTATCATTGTGCAGCCAGTATTTTAATCTCCAATAAATGATCTTAACTAAAAATTTATTGTATAAAATTAATTAATTTTTTTAGTTATTGTTCAGTACATTTTTTTCTATCCTTTTACATTTGATCATGTACTACAACATAATTAATTTCTAGTATCTTTCAAATGTTTATTTTCCCGGAAGTCAACAATTAGAGGTATTTTTTTAGTTTAGTTTAATACAATATATTATTAATACATATTCCAACTCCTTCTTCATTAACTAAGCTACCCATAAATAGTGTAAACACATCAGTTTCATCTTAGAGACCTCTCTCTTAGAAACTGCTGACCTATATCAGAAAGTGCTGATAGCTTTCCAGGTCCACTATCCTTGTTTGAATTTTAGGATCTCTTTTCACTATCATTTAGAGAATTTCTTTGATTACTTTCTTGAGTTGGAAACTGTGTTTCTTAGATTCAATTTGTCCCTGTTTTTTTTTTTTTTACCAACCTCATGTTTGTTTTGAAGAAATATACAGGACGGTCTCAGTTTACCTCTGCAGATCCATTCTGCATACTTTTCTACCCAACTTTTGTCCTAAGAGGCTACTTTTTATGCACTGCATCAACCTCCTGCTCTTTAAATGATCTAGGCCAGTGGGAAGAACTAGCAGGAGATTAGAGGGGAATGAGGACAGAGTATTTAACCGCTGGTTTTCTTTCTTGTAGCCTATAGTAGTTCAGTATTTCTTTACTGAAGATTATAAGCTCCTCTTGACAGATTTTAACAAAATTAAACCTACTTTTCTTAGTTCTAGTAACTTTTTCTTCCCTTGAGCTTCTGGCCTAAGGGTAGTAACTGCTCATTTGTTTGTTTATTATAGTGACATTGCTTAATGAAATCCAATAAGTTTCAGCTGTATATTTTAACAGTGAGACATATATATGTTTACACTGAGTGTTCATCTCCCATATTAGATTTCTTTCTGTCACCACATATTTGACTCCTTCTATCCCATCTACCTTCCCCATCCTCCTTCCCCTCTACTCTCTGATAAACACTATTATATTGTCCATGACCATGAGTCTCTGTTTGTTTGTCCTGTTCATTTGCTGTTTTTAGGTTTATATCCCACATATAAATGATGTCATTTGATTTGCAACTTTTTCTCTCTGGCTTATTTTGCATAACTATGATTATCTCGAGTCCACCGATGTTGTCACAAATGACCATATTTCATCTCTTTTTATGGCTGAGTAATATTCCATTGTATATATGTACCACAGCTTCTTTGACCAATCATCTATCATAGGACACTTTGCTTGCTTCCATGTCTTGGCCACTGTGAAGAATGCTGCTATGAACATCGGTGTGCAAATATCTTTTCGGGTATAAGTTTTCAAGACTTTGGAGAAAATACCCAGTAGAAGGATTTGTGGATTAATTCTTAGTTTTTTGACGATCCTCCATACAATTTTCCAAAGTGGCTGTACCAATTTGTAGTCCTACCAACAAAGGGTTATTTTTTTTCTCTTCATTCTCTCCAACATTTGCTATTACTTGTCCTATAGATAACAGCTATTCTAACAGGTGTGAGATAGTATCTCATTGTGGTTTGGATTTGCATTTTCCTAATAGCTAATGATGTTGAGCATCTTTTCATATATTTATTGGCCATTTGTATGTCCTCTAGAGAGAAGTGTCTGTTCAGGTCTTCTAACCATTTTTTGATTGGATGGTTTGTTTTTGTTGTTGTTATTGAGTTGTATGAGTTCTTTATATATTTTTCATATTAGGCCCTTATCAAAGGTGTTGCTTGCAAATATATTTTCCCATTTGGATGGTGTCTCTTTACTTTGTCGACACTTTCTTTTGCTGAGCAGAAGCTTTTTTAGTTCGATGTAGACCCATTTATTTATTTATTCTCTTACTTCCCTAGCCTTTGAGGTCAAATTCATAAAATCTTCTTTAAGCCCAAGGTTCCTGAGGTTAGTGCCTATTTTTCTTCTATGCATTTTATTGTTTCAGGTCTTCTGTTCAGGTTCTTAATCCATTTTGAGTTAATTTTGGTGTGTGGTGATAAACAACGGTCTAGTTTCATTTTTTGCAGATGGCCTTCTAGTTTTTCCAGCACCATTTATTGAAGAGACGGTTTTTTCTACATGATATGTTTTTGTCAAAAAATATTTGTCCATAAAAATATGAGTTTACTTCTGGACTCTCTATTCTGTTCTACTAGTCTGTCTGTCTGTTTTTCTGTCAATACCATGCTGTTTTGATTACTGTCTCTTTGTACTATAATTTGAATTTGCGCAGAATGATGCCTCCAGCCTCATTCCTTTTTCTCAAAATGGCTTTTGCAAATCAGGGTCTTTTGTGCTTTCATACAAATCTGATGATTTTTTTGTTCTATTTCTTTAAAAAATGCCAAAGGGATTTTGATGGAGATTGCATTAAATCAGTATAATGCTTTAGGTAATATGATTATTTTAACTATGTTGATTCTTCCAATCCAAGAGCGCAAAATATCTTTCTATTTCTTTATACCTTCTTTGATTTTTTTAAATAGGGTCTTACAGTTTTTGTTATATAGGTCATTCACATGTTTCGTTAGATTTATTCCTAGGTATATTATTCTTTTTGGTGCAATTACAAAAGAAATTATATTTTCTAATTCTTTTTCTGACAGTTCATTATTATAGTGTAGGAACACTATAAATTTTTGAGTGTTGATTTTGTATCCAGAAAGTTTACTGTATTTGCGTATTGTTTTTAGTAGTGTTCTTGTGGACTCTTTAGAATTATCTATATAGAGAATCGTGTCATTCTCAAATAGTGACAGACTTCTTCGTTTTCTATTTGCCTTTTATATCTTTCTTTGCCTGATTGCACTCTTCAGAACCTGCAGTTATATTGAAGAACAGTGGCAATAGTGGACAGCCTTGCCTTGTTCTTGATCTTAGAGGGAAGGTTTTTATTTTTCACCATTAAGTATAATGTTGGCTGATGGCTTATCATAGATGGCCTTTATTATTTTAAGGTACATTTCTTCTTTGCCGATTTTGTGGTGTTTTGATCATAAATGGATGCTGTATCTTGTCGAAGGCTTTTTCTGCATCTATTGATATGATCATGTGATTCTTATTTTTTAATTTGTTTATGTGATATCACATTAATTTATTTGCATATGTTGAACCATCCCTGTGCCTCTGGGATGAAGCCCACTTAATCGTGGTGTATAATCTTTTTAATATGTTGCTGTATTCAGTTCACTAGTATCTTATTTAGGATTTTGCATCTGTGTTTATGAGAGATATTGGTCTGTATTTCTTTGTGTGTGTTATCTTTATCAGGTTTAGGTAACAGGACAATATTTGCCTCATAAAATGAGTTGGGAAATATTGTCTCTCTAATTTTCTGAAGAGTTTAAAGAGAATAGGTATTAAATCTTCTTTGAATGTTTGGTAGAATTCACTGGTGAAGCCATCTAGCTCTGGACTTTTTTACTTTTTGGTAGGTTTTTGACGATTGTTTCAATTTCTATACTGCTGATTGATCTATTTAGATTTTCCAGTTCTCCTTGATTCAGTCTAGGAAGGTTGTATCTTTCTAAGTACTGATCCATTTCTTTTAGGTTTTAAATTTGGTGTTATATACTTTTTCATAGTATTCTTATATGATACTATGTATTTCTGTAGTGTCTGTCATAATTTCCCCTTTTTCATGCCTGGTTTTGTTTCTTTGAGTTCTTTCTATTTTTTTTTTTAGTGAGTCTAGCCAGAGGTTTGTTACTTTTATTAACCTTCTTAAAGAACCAAATTCTTGTTATAATATTTCTTCTATTTTTTTTTAAATTTTAATTTCATTTATTTCTTATCTAATTTTGATTTCTTTCCTTCGGCTGACTTGAGGACTCATTGTTCTTCCTTTTCTAAGTTGTTTTAAGATGTAGCGTTAGTTTTTTTTTTATTTTGGCTCATTCTTGTTTTTGGCAATAGGCCTGTAATGATATGAACTTACGTCCTATGTCCGCTTTTGCCGTGTCTCAAAAGTACTGATATATTGTACTATTGTTATCATTTACTGCTGTTTATCTCTTTATGTCTCTTTATTTCATCTCTGACCCAGCTATTCTTCAGTAGCATTTAGTTTAATCTCTATATATTTGTGGTTTTTCTGCTTTCTTTTTGTAGTGGAACTCTAGTTTCAAAGCATTATGATCAGACAATATGGTTGGTATAATTTCAACCCTCTTATATTTGTTGAGGCTATCTCTATGTCCAAGTATGTGGTTGATTCTTGAGAATGTTCCATTTTCACTAGAGAAGAATGTATAAGTAGCTATTTTGGGATGGAAGGCTCTGTAAATGTCAAGTATGTCTAGGTGGTCTAATGTGTCATTTAGGAATTATATTTCCTTACTGATTTTTTGTTTAGATGATCTGACCATATCCAACAGTGGGGTATTTAAGTTCCCTACTATGATAGTTTTTTGGTCTGTTCTCCATTTAGATCTGTTAGTAGTAATTTCTTTACATATTTTGGAGCTTCCAGATTGGGAGCATAGATATTACTAATTGTTATTTCTTCTTAGTGCATGATTCCCTTTATCATTATGAAGTGTCCCTCAGTATCTTTCTTTACCTTTTTAGTTTGAAGTCTATTTCATCTAATATTAGTATTGCTACTCTCGCTTTTCTCTGAATGCCATTTGCTTGAAATATCATTTTCTACCCCCTCACTTTGAGTCTATATTTGTGTTTGGAGCTGACATGCGTCTCTTGGAGGCAGCATATAGTCTGATTTTGTTTTTGATCCAATCTCTAACTCTGTACCTTTTAATAGGTAAGTTCAGTCCATTTACATTTAGGGTAATTACTGAAATATGAGGTTTTCCTATAGCCATTTTATGTTTTGCTTTTTGGTAGTTCGGTGTTTTTGTTACTTGTGTTTCTGTTTTCTTTATTTGGGTTGGCTTTTGTGGGTTTTTCCTCTGGTCCTTCCTGTTTTATGTTATGTACAATCGTTCTGAGTCTTTAGCATGTGGTTGCCCTTAGGATTGTGTAAAGAATAGTTATATATATACAGTCATTCATTTTCTTATATGTTTGCTTGTCTCTATTCCCCTTTGAGAATTTGTGTCTTTGAATCCTTCCCTTTTCTGTCATTGTTATCTCAATATGTACCTATGTATACTGAATGTTCATTACTATCCCGTTATAATGATTCTCTTCTTATTGTTTAAGTTTATTATACCCTGTTCTTAGTAACGGTTGCACTTCTCTGCTTCTATTTGCCTGATATCCACTTTACTTCTAATTATGTTTTCTTTTTGTCATTTTATTTTAGTTGAGCTGATGCCTTCAGTATTTCCTGTAGTGCAGACCTCATAGTGAAGAATTCCCTCAATTTTTGTATGTCTGGAAAAGTATTAATTTCTCCTTCATATCTAAAAGATAGCTTAGCTGGATCCATTATTCTATGCTGGTAGTTCCTTTTACTTAATAGTTTAAATATTTAATTCCATTTCTTTCTAGCTTGTAAAGTTTGCACTGAGAAGTCCTAGGATTATCTAATGGATTTACCTTTATAAGTTACCATTTTTTTCCCCACTTGGCTGCCTTGACAATTCTGTCTTTGACACTGATTTTTTATAACTTTAATTTAATGTTCTTCATAAAGGCCTTTTTGGGTTGAGATAACTGGGTGTTCTGTTGACTTCTTGAATTCAACATTTTTTAGACTGGAAAATTCTCATTCACTATTTATCTGGAAATGCTTTCTAATCCCTGTTTCTTTTCTTTGCCTTCAATTATTTTTATGTTTTCTTTCCTGATGATATCAGCTAGTTCTTGAATTTTCTTTTTAAATTATTTTTCATTCTTCTGTTTCTCTCTTTTTTCTTCTGATTCATTTCTAGATTTCTGTCTACAATATCATTGATCCTTTCCTCTACTTTTTCAACTGTATTTCCTAAACTTGCTATTTCATTTACAACTCTCACAGTGCATGTGTATGTGAGTGTTTATCTCCAGAAGATCTATTCTGTTCTTTTTGAGGGTTTCAATCTCCTTGCTCTGTTAATCTAGTTGTTTTTTCAATTCCTGAAATAGTTAATATGACTCGTTTTGTAACTCAGAATTTTTTCAAAAGTATCATCTTGAATTCTTTGTCATTTAAGTTTTATGTCTGTCTGTAAAGTTATTTTTTTGAGATTTTTCTCTTTCTTCCTGAGACGCCTTGTCACTTGATTGTTCATAATGTTTAATTAATTATTTTTCCACCTGGACATTAATGAAAATGTATTCTGCTTTTTTTCCAGAAAGATTTATTGTATAAAGGTCTCTCTTTAACCTATTGCAAAGAAGGTGCTTTTCTTTTGGTTTCCAGTTGGTGGTGTCTAAGCCTCTTGGATCCCTGCTTTATATAAAGCCTTAAAAATGTCTTTTTATTTTCTGATAGATATTTAAGCAGGTTCGCTACCCTCAGTTTCAATCCCTGTTAGTTTCAGCAACAGTCTCAATAGTGTTTGCTCAGATTCCTCAGGGGCTTTGTTTTTTTGTTTTGTTGTTGTTTTTTTTTTTTTCTGGGAGGGTATGGATGGAGGGGCCCTTTGGGTTGGAAGCTGGGAGCTGTGGCTTAACTTTGGTTTCACAACTGTTGTTTCTCTGTTGGTTGCTTCTCTGTTTTCTGCCCTCATGACTGTGCCTTGCCACTAGCTGGCCTCGGGAAGCTCACGCCTTTCCCAGGCAGGGCTGTTTAAGAAATTTGCCTCATGAACTCATTGCTTCTTCTTCCCTCCCCTTCCTCCTACAGGGAGCTCTGGCAGCTGCAAGAAGCAGCCTCTTTATTTCTCCCAGTCTACTGCTCTGACACCTGGGTTCTGACTTGTGGTGGTTCTTATGCGCAGATCCCATGCTCAGACATGCTGGTGTGCAGTTCCGGTGTTTTTGTTGAGTTTTAGATGTTCAGCTTATTGTTGTCAAGGGGAGAGATTTGGGGATGTCTCTCACTTCGCTATGTCCCCCCCCAAAAAAAAATTTAAATACATTATTAAGATTTCCATCCTCAGTGTACTAAAATTTCATGATGTTATCTGTTGCATGACCATTTTTATCCATTTTATTCAGAACCAAATGATAAATTTAATTGGAAAATTACAACCTTCAATTCTGAAAATTAAAATAAAATCTCTCTTCAGTTTGGACAAATTTTCTTAGTTTTATCTTTATCTTTATCAGTTTTCTTCTGCATTGTTCTTCAGCTCTGTTTCCTGGGAGATTTTCATTATTTAACTTGCAAATCTTTTACTGAGTATTCCATTTCTTTTATTATAATTTTAATTTCCAAAAACTCTTTCCAATTTTCTCATTTTTAATTAAATTTATTGAGGTAACATTGGTTAATTATACAAGTTTCAAGTGTACAATTCAATAATGCATCATATGTATATTGCATTGTGTGTTCACTACCCAAAGTTAAATTTTCTTTTATAGTGCTAGTTTTTGTTTCATTGATGCAGGACACTTTCTCACCTTTTTGAGAAGAATGAGATTTTAAGCATTCATTTCTCTTGTTTTCTTCAAGTTTTTATTTCTGTTCTTGGTGAACTCCATCTTTCCTGCTCAAAAACTTCCTCTGCTAGTGATCCTGGACATAATGGGTAGTTGCTTATCTTCAGAACAGGGCACTGTTGATTGTAAGCTCTGATCGTGTGGCTGGAGCTCGTTGATTGTGAAATTCTCTGTAGTGTGAACTAGCCTCACCATTTCTCTAAAATTCAGCTTCTTTAGGTTTTTTTCTCTTAGTTGAATGAGATTCTACAAAGAATAACTTTTAACTTTTTTCTTTTTCATATTTTCCATCTCTTTAACTCTCTGTGCTATGAGATTTATTTAGTTTTATCTTCCAGTTTAATATAATTTTAGTTTTCTAATCTATTGAAGACTTTTTCCTTAAATAAAATAATTATATCTATTTTTAAAAAATTTCAAAGAAATTTGCCTAATTGTTCTGTGTTCTTTATTAATGTTTTACAGTTTGTATTTACTTTGAAATATTTAATGCATATTAATTTTATATTCTAAATTTTATCATTTTATTGTTAGTGGGCCTTGAGGGACTCTAATCTTTGTTCCTTATATGCTTACTATTTTATAGAGGAGTATTTCCTTGAATGTTTGGAAACATATTACTCAAACTGGTTGAACATGAGTTGTGGAAGCACTGTGATAATTTCCAACAGAAAAAAATGTGAGTTTTCTATAAACAACCTATTAACATTTTCATTAAAGTGTTTTGGGCTTGGATTTCCCTGAATGCAGTTGGTGTGCATTTGAACCTTAGACCTTCTGGGGTCAGGCTTATGATTACAAATTCTTAGTAAAAATCATTATTATTTTATTCTATTTGCAGCAGGAGATAAGACACAATTTCTTGCAGGCAACTGTGTTTCAGTTGGGATAGGCTAAGTAATGCTGGGTAACAAATAATTCCAAGTGGCTTACACCACGCTCTCAGGGACTTTTACAAGGAGTTAATTTCTTGTATAAAGTCTGATGTGTACCTAAAAAAGCTCTTCAAGGGAATTATCCTCTATTCAATGGCTTAGAACACATACTATTTTAATTCTGTGGTACTTCTAACTGAATATAACACAGAAGTGACCACAGCAGAAGAAAACTTTGAAATTTAAGCATAGAAAGTTCTACATGGAAGTGATACATGTCATTTTCATTCCTAGACTATTGGCCAAGCTGTTTGTTTGCTCCCACCTACACAGGGGCTAGAAACTTAGTCCAGCAAAGAGAAGAGAGCTAAAATTATTTGTGTGTACTAGTAATATCTACAACACACTCCTTTCACTGGCATTTGATGCTTTTTTTCATCTCTTTTGATTGTCTAGCTAATACTAGAATCTTGAATTTAACTCCCTGCCTTGTGTAGTCCTACAGCTTAATTTCCTGCTGTGGCATACATGTTAATTCCCTAAATTCTATGTTATTTTTTTAATTCATTTTTTTGTGATGACATTGGTTAACAAAATCCAATAAGTTTCAGACACACACACACACACACACACATACACATATATTGCATTGTGTGTTCACCTCCCATAGTTAGATTTTTTTCTGTCATCACATATTTAACCCCTTTTACACCACCTGCCTTCTTCCTCCCCTCCTCTTCCTCCTATCCTCTGATACCTACTAGTCTATTATCCATGTCCATGAGTCTCTGATTGTTTATCTTGCTTGTTTGTTGCTTTTAGGTATATATTCCACATAAAAGTGATATCATGTGGTTTTCAACGTTTTCTGTCTGGCTTATTTTGCTTAGCATGATTCTATGGTCTTTATATCAGTATTTAGCCCAAGACAGGCTTCTCTTTTATGTTTATTATTGCTCACTCCTTTGTTTTTCAGTTCACTGCCTTTTTCTTTGGAGATCAGAGATTGAGAGAAATCTTTGGGGATTTTATCTTCTTAATAATTCCACAGCTAATTTAAAAATATGTTTATATAATTTATCCAGAATTTATCTGTTACACTAGGAACATTTCCTATAATATCTAGTTGTTATTACTTTCAGAAGCAGTTCAAATAATTATTTGCAAATAACAAATGACAAAAGCATTTAAACTGATAGCAGTTATCTAACTTAGTAAGAAGTTAATGAAAACCCTGACACTCCTCTGTGGTTATCTGTAGTGTAGTGCATGACATTCACTTAAATCGACTTTTGCATTATGTAGAATTATGCCAGATGTTTAGTCCTAATCAATATATTTTTGATTGACTAAAATAATACAGCCATGATAAAAGACTTGATGAGGAGCTAGGAAAAACCTGTTCAGTCTACACTTAAAATCTTTAGAAAACTGTTTTGAAACTGCATGATAATAAAACTAGTCAAATAATCAAGCATCAACTTACATGAAAGAAATTTAAAATTGAGAGGCTAATTTTTACATGTTCAATAAACCTTGATTCTGCTAGTATTGCTCCCATTGTCCTACTGGGTCAAGACAGCTTCACAGGAGAATTAGATATAGGTTTGGGGTTTTTTTTTAAATCATGCCAAGGGTTCGTCAGAGGCCCAAGTCACAGTCTGTTCCTTCTGTGTCAAAGCAGATACCATGGTCTCACACACATTTTTTTACTTAATAGCTGTTCTTACTCTATCCCATGGGGATCATAATTCCCTTCTCTAAAGATTGGCTGTGAGTGGAACACAGTCTCTAAACACTCTTTTTTGTCCTTGCCCCAAGAGTAGGCCCATGTTTTCTTTTTCATATTAATGACATAATGGAGGGGAGAAAAATGGAGGTAAACATAAAGATATTCTAAAATATTTGTAATCCAATGTTCTAATTGTTTTGGTCCCTGACTTCTTTTCTAAAAAGAAAATTGGGGTCTAATCACTCCAAATCATCTGGACATCTTCAAATTTAATTTCAGCGAGGGCAAAATGAAAGAATAGAAGACATTGAAAAAATAACATCAAGGGGGACACATTGCTTCATTTTATAAGCCAGTAGACCAATGCTAGCCCAGATGGCATCCCTATAGGGCCCTCAGATTCAGGAATCACAGCCAGCCTGAATGCCAGAAGAAAGGAGCAGGGCAACTCTAGATTTTGTTTTTGCATCAGAGCAACTTGTGTAAGATAGACCCTTTTTTGTACTCCAAATGCTTAATTCATAATAAACAAACACTTTCCCTTTCTCCTGAGTTTTCCCTCTACAATTTATGATTTCAGGTCTTTAGAAGTGGGGACAGGGTGAATATAAGAGTTTTAGAAGCTATGAACTATGTCTCCTGAAATAGTACTATTTTATTTCCTAAATTAGAAGAGAAGAGCAGTTAAGGGGGAAAACAGAAATGAAAAAAAATATCATTATAAATGAAAGTAAACAAAAGGAAACTTTTAGGGCATGAAGTAAAAAGAGCTTTTCTTTATTTGGAGCAATAGGGATCCAATTGAGAAAAGGATTTGTCACATATGGTAATACTATCACATTTTTTTACCCAGAGGTTTATGTTTCTGTCACTTTTGCTAATGATAGTTCTGAAAGGTTCGTATTTCTTCATCATGGAAGACAAATAACATCTCTATATTGCTACTTTTAATTCTGTGGTCTATGCAGTTCAGATTGAAAGGGAAAACTGGGAAGTGATTTAGTTAAAACTAAAGCATACTTCTCAGTTTAAATATTTTTTCTCTTTTTGTGCTTATTTTTTGTTCCCTGTATCTTTTCCCCCCCTTTCTCTATTTAAATTCAGACCAGCCATTGACCATCAGCTTTTCCAGAAGGTTATTATCATTAGTATTAGAAATATTTATTGTAATGCTTACACAATTATATATATATATATAAAAGATATATAAATATATTTATATAATAAATATATATTATTATATATTTATATAAAAAATAAATAAAAAATATATAAATACACAATTTTATATATATATAAAGTGGGGATTAGCAAATTGCCCAAGATCTTTCAGGTAGTAAATTAGGAAGCTGAGATTTGAACACACATTATTACTCTGTACTAATGCTTCCAATTAAGGCCACTTACGAAAATCAGTACAAGATTTATATTCAGTGCCCAAGCTATAGAATTATTATTTTTTATTTTTATTTTTTTTACCATCTAGCTTCAGTGTCTGAGGAAAGGAACCTCTAGATCACTTGTGATATCATGCAAAGGTTAGATACAATGAGATGAAATGATGAAATGGTCACTTTTACTTGGGGGAATTCTTCTATCTTCAGTGAGGAAAAACAAATTAATCAAAACTTCCAGGACTGCCAACTCAGCACTTTTATGAAGAGTGAATTCACTTAATTTCTCTCTCTTAAAGTAAAGATAGATACAAAGGGTTCTAAGTTAGACTTTCTGAAACAAGTGGCAACAGACATTTTTTTTTAAACCCAAAGCTCTTCTCTTTATAGGTAAATATCTGGTAACTTCAGAAAATCAAAGCAAATTTAACCAACAGTAAATGTTTTTTAAATAAATAAATCAAAAGAATAGGGACATCCCAGGGGGAAGAAGAGCACAATGCAAAAATCTAGATGTGTGCATCAAGGCACTTTTCTGTGAGTAAGTGCAGAGCACAGTCCATATGTACTAGAATGTTGTCAGTGGGTTCTAACATGCTTATGGTGAGCTGTTGTTTGGGTTTGGAGGTTTGGCTGTGTGGGCAGGTATGGTGGGACATAAGCATGAAAAGGGAGATGTGGGACAAGATTAGGAAAAGCCTTGTTTATACACTATATATTTGGGAGATTAGTTTGAAGGTAATGAGGAGCCGTTGAAACTTTTCATTTCTTTATTTTTTTTAATTTTTATTTTTTAATAGAAAAACATTTAACAATAAACAAATGAATACTCAAAGGAAAAAAGTTTAAAAGAGATTCAAGATTCTCATTATGGTAAATGATAAAAACTATTTTTCTCTTGATAAGTGTTCAACTTTTTCATATCTTTCTATTTAACCTATACTGCCATCTTTTTTTCTAAGCTTTTCTATCACTTTCCCCCCACTTTTTTTTTCTGTCTGTATTTACACTGATAGATTCCCTTTCTCACCTCAGTTATTTAGAAAGTTTACTCTTATACAAGCTAGGACAATTATCATCAAAATTTTTAATATAACCTTTAACTTTACTAACATCTAGATAATATCTATAATTTTTCTTCTCATCCCCAAGTATACCATTACTGTCCATCTTACTGTGTAGAAATGTGGCAATTTATTTTCCCATATTTCTGGTTGACTTTTGGTGTGGGGAGAAAATATATATTCTGTGTATGTATTTATACTCAACCTGGATTGCTAAAATACATCCTTCATCAATTCTTCAAAGAGGATATGTAAAAAATAAATTTTCTGAATTCTTTGACATCAAAAATATCTTTATTTTATCCACAAAATTAAATGCTAATTTGGCTGGATATGGAATTCTAAGTTCAAAACTTTTGTCTGCATAACTTTTGTGACTTTGTCCCATTGACTTCTAGCATCTAGAGTATCCAATGATAAGTCTGCTGTCAATCTTCTTATTTATTTGCAGGTTATCTCTCTTTTCTCTCCAGAAGCATTTATGATTTTTTGTTCATCATTGTAATTCCCAAATTACAACAAGATGTGTTTAGGAGTGAGTCTCTTTTTATCAGTTTTACTGGATAGTTGGTAGGCACTGACAATCTCAAGACGAATTTTTTTTTAGCTCTGAAAAGTGTTCTTCAATTATTTTTTAAATTATTTTCTCTACACCATTCTCCTTATTATCTTTTTCTGGAATTTCTATCGAATGGATGTTTGAGCTTCTGGATCTATCCTGTTTCTTATTCTTCTTATCTGTTTGGCCATTTGTACAGTAGCCTTAGAGATTCTTCAATTTGATCTTCTAGATTGTTAGCTTTTTCTGTTTTAAATTGTGGTAAAATATACTAAAAGGCATTATCTTAATGATTTTTAGCTGTTTGATGGTATTAAATACATTTATAATATTGTACAACCATACCACCATCCATTTGCAAAATTCCTTTCATCCTATAACACTGAAACTCCATACCCATTAGACAATAACATTCCCAGTCTGTACCCCCTTCCCAGATCCTGGGAACCACAATTCTACTTTCAATCTCTATGATTTTGACTATTTTTAATATATCATATAAGTGGATTCATACAGTATATATCCTTTTGTGACTGACTTATTTCATTTGGCATAATTTCAAGTTTCATCTATGTTGCAGCATATGTCAAAATCGCCTTACTTTTTAAAGGCTGAATAATATTTTCTTGTATGTATATATCAAATTTTGCTTATCCAGTTATTCATTGATGGACACTTGGGTTGCTTCCACACTTTAGCTATTGTGAACAGTGCTGCTGTAAACATAGACATACAAATATCTCTTTGTTCTAAAGTTTTTCTTTCTGACTTATTTTGCTTAGCATGGTAATCTCAAGATCCACTCATGTTGTCTCAAATGACAGTATTTTATCTTTTCTTATGGCTCAGTAATATTCTATTGTATATATGTACCACATTTTATTTATCCAATTATCTATTGAAGGGCACTTCAGTTGTTTCCATATCTTGGTCACCATATATAATGTTGCAATGAACATGGTGCTATATATATCTTAATAGATAATTGTTTTCAAATTTTGGGGTAGACACCAAGAAATTGAAGAAGACAAAAAAATGGAAAGATATTCTGTGTTTATGGATTGGAAGAATCAACATAGTTAAAATGGCCATATAACACAAAGCAATATACAGATTTAATATAATCCCTGTCAAAATCCAAATGGCATTTTAAACTAATAGAACAAAAATTCATCATATTTGTTTGAAATCACAAAAGGCCCTAAATAGCTAAAGCAATTCTGAGGAAAAAAAAGAAGGCCAGAGATATCACACTGCCTGACTTCAAATTATAGTGCAAAGTGACAATAATTAAAACAGCATGGTACTGGCAGAAAAACAGACACACAGACAAATGGAACATAATTGAGAAAACAGAAATAAACTTGCAGATATGTGGCAAATAATTTTTGACAAAGAAACCCCAAATGAACAATGAAAAAAGAAAACCTCTTTAATAAATGGTGCTGAGAAAATTGGAAAGCCACATGAAAAAGAATGAAACTAGATTGCTATCAGTCACAATACACAAAATTAACTCAAAATCGATAAAAGACCTAAATATAAGAAATAAAACAATAAATTACATAGAAAAAAACCATAGGTACTAAACTCCTGAACCTTGGAGTTAGAATTTTATAAATTTGACTTTAAAGGCAAGGAAAGCAAAAGCAAAAATAAATATGAGATTTTATTAAACTAAAACTCTGCACAGCAAAGAAACTGTCAGCTAAACAAAAAGGTAACTAACTGAATGAGAGATGATATTTGCAAACAACGCCTCCAATAAGGAGCTAATATCCAAAATATATAATGAACTCATTTGACTCAATAACAGAAAAACAAATTATCCAATTAAAAAATGGGGAGAGGACCTAAACAAACACCTCTCTCAAGAAGACATACAAATGGCCAACAGACACATGAAAAGATAAATTTTTTAAAGAAATGCAAATCAAAACCATAATGAGATACCACCTCACACTTATAAGCATGGCTATCATCAACAAGACAACTAGTAACAAGAGTTGGAGAGATTGTAGGGGAAAAGGAACCAACATACACTGCTGGTGGAAATGTAAATAGAAACAGACATTATGGAAAGAGTATGGAAATCGTATTTTTAAAAATTAAGACTAGAGTTACCATGGAATTCACCAAATCCTCTTCTGAGTATCTACCCCCCAAATTAAAAAAAAATTTATTCACAAAGATTTTTTTTAGTTTTAATAATTTGTCTTCTATTTATTTATTAGTCCATCTTGCTAAAGGTTTGTCAATTTTGTTTATTTTTTCAAAAAACTGAGTTTTTGTTTTTCTCTATTGTTTTTATATTCTCTATTTCATTTATCTCTGTTCTAATTTTTAGTATTTCCTTCCTTCTTCTAGTTTTGAGTTTAGTTTGCTTTTCTTTTTACAAATCCTCGAGTTGTAAAGTCAGGTTGATGGTTTGATATATTTCTTATTTTTTTAAATGTAAATGCTTATAGCTGTAAATTTTCTCTCTCATAGTTAAGATATGTTGCATTTTGTTTTCATTTTTCTTTAAAGGATTTCTAATTTATTTTGTGATTTCTTCTTTAACTAATTAACCATTATTAATAAAGTTCTCAATTGGTAGTTTTTTTTTTAGTATTTTAAAGATGTAGCTTTTATATCTACTTTTTGTGTTTCTGACAGCACATAGTCTGTCAGTCTTCTCTGTTGCTTGCATACGATTTTATTTTTATGTTTGGCTGCTATAGGCTTTTTTCTACTCTGTTACTTTTAAACAATTTAATTATAATGTGCCTTGGTATAATTTTATTTATTTTTCTTAATTTTGGAGTATGTTGAGCTCCTAGGATCTGTGGGTTTATAGTTTTCACTATTCAAAAAAATTTTTTGGCAAATCTTTTTCCCCACATTTCCATCTTCTCCTATTCCAATCACTTGATTGAAGTTTTATTTTTCACTTCTACTACTTACTCAAAGCTCTGTTAGTTTTTAAATTATCTTTTTCTCTGTATTTAAATTTAAATAGTTTTTTATTATATCTTCAAGTTTACTAATTTTTTTTTCCTGCAAAGAAATGATCTAGTTTCCATTAATCCTATTCATATGAATTTTTCATCTCATTGTTATTTTCATCTCTAGAAGTTGATTTAGTCGTTCTATATATCTTCCATTTCTCCACTTAACTTTTTGTCTGCTAATTCTAACATCTACATCAGTTCTGGGTTGATTTCAATTGACTGATTTTTCTTTTCATTAAGCATTGGATTTTTTCCTGTTTCTTTGTATGTCTAGTAATTTTTTATTGGATTCTAGATATTGCAGATTTTATCTTATTGGGCGTAGGTTATCTTTGTATTCCTATAAGTATTCTTGAAGTTTTCTTTCTGAGGAAAAATACTGAAAAACAGATTTTACTGGGTCTTACTTTATTTATTAAGCAGGATCAGAGTAGTCCTTCACCCAAGGCTAATCTTTTCTCACCAGTAGAATAGGGATTTTTTTGGCACTCTACCATACATCATGAGTTAGTCAGACTGGTTAGAACAGGCAATTTTTTTTGTCAGGTTATTGTTTTCTCTGTTTTTTTTCATGTTATTCTTTCCCAGGCCTTGGATTTTCTCTTCATTTGCATAAATTGATTGGCATTCAGCTGAGTACTTGGAGGGTACCTTATACATAACTCCAAAATTCTCTCTGTGTTTCTCTCTTTTCTCAGTACTCTGTCTCATATATTTCTTTGAGGATACCTTTGTATCCTCAATAAGGAATTCCACTGGCCTATATCCAGGTTTCCTTCCCTGTGCCATAACTCTCTCAAGATCGAGTCACAGGAAGAGCTCACATCATTTATTTTCTTAATTTCAGAAATCACTGTTTTTCAATGCCTAACAACAATTGTGTTGAAATTTGTTGTTTTATATATTTCATATTTTTAATATTTTATTATCATTTTTCTTTTATTGTTCTAGGTAGAAAATTAAATCTAGTTCCTATTGTTCCATGTTAGCAGGAAACAGAAGTAATTTCCGTGTCTTCCAAACACTCTTTCATATTTTCCATGTCTTTACCAGTCTGTTTTATATTCTTACTGTACTTTTCAAATCTATTTTCTAATTTCAATTTTTTCAACTGTATCTAAGCTAATTTTTTCAATAAATTTTGAATTTCAGTGACTATATATTTCACTATTAGGAATCCTTTATTATTCATACAGTTTCTACTGCTTCTATTATTATACTTTTGTTATTTATTATAAACAGACTCATGTTATTAATATTATAAAGATTATTTTGTCACTTCTAGTTTGCAGAGCACTGATTCTCCCTTTTGAGGTGTCTACAAAGTCTCTCTTGTGGTTATTTGTTCCTTCATGTGATTTGACTTATTTTTATTCTGACAGATAATCTTAATCAGTGTTTTCTGTCCATTTTGCTTAATTTTGGTTGTAAATCAGAACAGTTGCTATCTAGGGGGTCTGTGTTATAGATGCAACTGTACAGAACAATTTTATATTTTCTTCTGGAGAATGTATAGGTATTGCTTGGTTTGGGATGGGATTTTTTTTTTTAAAGATCTGGCTAGTATTTACAAAACCATGTAAGTGGCATAAATTATAACCTCACACTTGCCCATTTTAAACTTACTTTTAATTTCTCATAGAATAGGTTTTTTCCTCCTTTTTATGACTGGTTTCTTCACTGGAGTCTACATATTCCAATATGTTCTATCTTGAAATAGTAAAATGTACTTGAATATCTGATGTTCTATTTTCTTTTATCTTTTAATTCCTTAATATAGTTTATATTCACTCATCCATTTCTCAATAATCAACACTACTAAAATGGCTTATTAAGAAAAATTTCAGAAGACCCATTGAATGATCTAATACAGTCTTTATCCCCTTTTATCTCTGACTGCCTTCCTTCTTCTCATGCTCTCCTTGAGAGTGCACATTCTCCTAGTAGCAAGAGGAAAATGAGTCTTTAAATATGTAAATATAGGCCCAAAGCCAAGAAAGAGTTGAACTAAATCGTTCTGAATAATAAATGGAAGGAAATTACATTTTATTCTATTATAATTTTTCATTTACAATTGACATTCAATATTATATTAGTTTCAGGTGTACAGCATAGTAGTTAGACATTTATATAATTTACAAAGTGATCATCACTGATAAGTCTTGCACTCACCCAACACTATATATTGTTATTACAATATTATATTACCTGAGTTGTACTTTACATTTCCATAATTATTTTGTAACTGCCAGATTATACTTCTGAATTCCTTGATCTTTTTCACCAAGCCCCACAAACACCTTCTCATCTGGCAACCATCAGTTTATTTACTGTATCTATGAGTTTATTTCTGTTTTATTTGTTTATTTTGTTTTTTAGATTCTACATTTAAGTGAAATCATATGGTTTTTGGCTTTCTGTCTCACTAATTTTATTTGCAAAATAATGTCATTCATGTTTTCACAAATGGTAAGATCTCTTTCTTTTTATGTCTGAGTAATATTCCATTGTATATATGTAGCACATCTTCTTTATCCATTTGTCTTATGATTGCATTTAATTTATTTACATTTATAAGTAATTATTAGTAAGTGTTTAATCATTATCATTTTATTAACCATTTCCAATTATTTTTGTAGTTCTCTGTTCCTTTCTTATTCTCTTGCTCTCTTCTTTTATATGTAGATGACTTTCTTTAGTGTTATGTTTGGATTCCTTTGTCTTTATCCCTTGTAGATTTTTGATTTGTAGTTACCATGTGCTTCAGATATACCAAGATATGTATATAGTATGTATTTGAAGTCAATAGTCATGTAAGTGTGAAGGCATTCTAAAATTGTTACCATTTTACAGACCCCCACCATGTTTATATTTTTGTCATTATTTTTTACTTCTTTTATGCATAGCCCTTAATTTACTATTGTAATTACATATGATCTTCCAATTTTTGCCTTTTAATCTCTGTACTAACTTTAGTGTTTGCTGACCCAGTGCTTTATTATGTGTTTACCTCTGTCAGTGGGAAATTTTTTTCTTTGCAGTATTTTCTTAATAACATTTTTTTTATTTCTTCTTTTTTTTTTTTAAAGAAGTCTCTTTAACATTTGATTTGGGGGTGTATAGCATAGTAGTTAGATATTTATATAAGTCACAACATGATTATCACTAACAAGTCTCACACTCACCTGACCCCATATAGAGTTATTATTATATTACTTGAGCTGTACTTCTTCAGTTTTTTTCTTGTCTGGGAAGTTCTTTATCTCTTCTTCAATTCTAAATAATAGCCTTTTGGATAGAATTATCTTGGCTGTAGGTCCTTGCTTTTCATCACTTTGAATATTTATTGTCAATTTCTTCTGGCCTGCAAAGTTTCTATTAAGAAATTAGTTGACAGTCTTATGAGGCTAACTTATAAGCAAATAATTGCTTTTCTCTTTCAGCATTTAAAATTCTCTCTTTATCATGAACCTTTGACATTTTAATTATGATGTGTCTTGGTACATGCCTCTTTGGGTTTATCCTTTTTAGGACTTTCTGCACTTCCTGGACTTGTATCTCTATTTCCTTCATTAGGTTAGAGAAATTTTCAGTCGTTATTTTTTAAAACAGATTTTCAATCCCCCTCTCTCCTCTCCTTCTGGTACCACTGTGATGCAAATGTTGTTATGCTTGATGCTGTGCCAGAGGTCCCTTAAACTGTCCTTACTTAAAAAAATTTTTCTTTTTGTTGTTTCAATTGGGATTTTCAGTTATGTTGTCTTCTAAATGGCTAATTTGGTCCTTAGTTTCGTCCAAACTTCTGTTGATTCCATCTAATGTATTCTTTATTTCAGTTATTATACTTTCCATTTCTTTGTTTTCTATCCTTTTTTTGTTTCCTGTTACTTTGTTGAAGTTGTCACTGAATTAATTTACTCTTCCCCTAAGTTCATTGAGCATTTTTATAACCCATGTTTTGAACTGTATATCTGGTAGATTTCTTGCCTCCATTTTGTTTAGTTTTGTAGCCATCAACTTGAGGATTATTCCCATCTATTAATATGCTAATAGCAATAAAGCCTCAACTGTACAGGAGGGCACACACAATCTACACAAAGGACACCTCTGGAACTTCTAACTCAGGTGACTAGGGAGACTGTGCCACTGTGCTCCACTGGACACCTACTACATAAAACCACCCTTCCAAGCCTGGGAGAAGCAACAGATCTACCTAATACACAGAAACAAACATAGTGAGGCAACCTAATGAGGAGACAAAGAAATATGTCTCAAATTAAAGAATAAGACAAAACTCCAGAAAAATGGCCTGGGTTGGCCATTTTTATGGATTAGCCTCTGAAAGAGATTTGAGAAAGCTATGTTAACCAGTTTAATGGCGAGCTCAGATTTAATGCTTGGCTGCATCTGCTGGCTGTGTGGGGCAAGGACTCAACAAATAACAATGGTGACTGCCAGCACTTTGTCCCAGAGAGAGCTTCCCCTTCAGTCCTTGCCCTGAAGTCTGAAAATTAGCTCCTCTGCATATGTACCTGGTGTTTTAAAAGCCTATGTCCCTTCACTGGAGCTTGGGGCAAGTGTTTGTGAGTGAGTCTATGCTCCAGCTTTTTAAGAGGATACCTGGGTCTACAGAAACCTTTCATCTCACCAGAGTGTCCCTGCTAATTTTCACAGATATATGTAGTAGGAACTGTTTGTTCTGCCCCTAATGGTTCAGGATAAGGAGCCCAGTATGAGGCTGAGACCTCTGTAGCCAAGAAATCTTTCCCAATTCTTAACCATCATACATGGGTGTAGGTCCACCTTACATTATGCCTCTACTCCTCCAACCAGTCTCTGTGTGGCTTTTAAAATCTCCTTAGTTTGAGGAGTTCTGTTCAGCTAGTCTTCAGGTAGTTCTGAAGGGTGATTGTTTTATAATTTAGTTGTAATTTTGTTGTAGTTGTGGCAAGAGGTGAGCACAGCATTTACCTACTCTGCCATTTTAACCAGAAGTGGGGAATTATATTTTATCAGGGAAGAAGAAAGGAAGGGAACCTCAAGAAACAAAGAAACATAGAAATGCTTGCAGGAACTTGAAGGAGATGAAAGCCAAGACAAAATAACTCAAGACTGGACACCGCAAATAATGGCCAGTAAAAATCTTCCTGTCAACTACTAGCTTATCTCAGATATTTGTGTGAGTCTGAGGTCATTGTGAGGACAGCCACAGATCTGATTTCTGAGAGCTAATGAAGTTCAATGTACAAATTAAGGCTTCAAATGGCAAATTTACCCAGGTTGAAATCCATTAGAAATTAGTCAGGGCTCTTTTTTTGCAAGACTCACATTGTTCACACTGCTTCAATTAAATTTATTAAAACAGGAATAAGAAAGAAACTTTATTCTAGAAACAACCACAAACAGTGCTACCTTAAACCTCCAAAGAAAGTTTTATATAGACCAGCATGATACAATAGCACTTTCTTCAATAAAGGGAATGTTTTCTATCTAGATATTTAAGAATGGAAGCTTTTATTCATAGGTAGCCATTGGTCACTTAATATATGGCTAATGTAACTAAGAAGCTGGTTTTTTTAAGATTTTCTAATTTTTATTAATATAAATAACACAAATGGCTAATGGCCAAGCAGACTTTTTCTGGCAAGAGTTTTCATGGGCCATATATAATCTCTGTTTCAAATTCTTTGTTTTTCCTTTTGTTTTGTTTTTGTTTTTTTCACAGTCCTTTGAAATTATGAAACATTTTAAACCAGTGAGCTGTTGTTAAAACAGGCCTCAAGCACCTGAATATACATTTCACCAAAGAGGACATACAGATGGCCACTAGACATGTGAAAAAATGCTAAATGTCACTAATTGTCAGAAAAATGTAAACTAAAACCAGAATAAGATGTTATCTCACACTTGTTAGAATAGCTATGATCAATTAATCAATAAATATCTGTTGGTGAGGATATAGATGAAAGGGAATTTTCACGCACTGTTTGTGGAATTGCAAGCTGGTACAGTCACTATAGAAAACAGTATAGCATTTTTCCAAAAATTAAAAATAGAGCTTTCTTATGACCTAATAGTTCCACTTCTGGGTATTTGTCCAAAAAAAACCAAAACACAAATTTGAAAAGATGTATGCAACCCTATGTTTATGGCAGCACTGTTACACTAACCAAAATAAAATGGCAATAACTACATTTTTATCAATAATCACTTCAACTGTAAACAGATTAAATACTTCAATCAAAAAACATAAAGTAGATGAATAGTTAAAAGAACAAAACCCACATATATGCAGGCTATAAAAGACAGGCTTCAGAGCAAAAGACACATACACTGAAAGTGAAGGGATGTAAAAAGATTTCATGCAAATGGAAACAAACAAAAAAAGCTAGGGTAAATACTTAAATGTGACAAAATAGATGTTAAAACAAAGGCTATAACAAGAGACAAATAAGTACATTACATAAAGATAAAGGGATCAGTCCAACAAGAGGATATGAACCTTGTAAAAATATATGCTCCCAATGTAGGAGCAACTAGATTCATGAAGCAAACATTGATGACATGAAGGGAGAGACTGACAGTAATACATTAATTGTAGAAGACTTTAACATCTCATGGACATCAATGAATAGATCATTCAGACATAAAATCAACAAGAAAATAACAGCCTTAAATGACATATTATGTTAGATGGATTTAACTGATAGTTTTAGAGAATTTTACAACAAATACAGAACATACACTCTTTTTAAGCATGCACAGAACATTTTCCAGGACAGATCACAAAACAAGTTATGTCATAAAAAAAAGTCTTCATAAATTTAATAAGATTAAAATCACATCAAGCATCTTCAACCACAATGATATGAAACTAGAAATCAATTACAGGAAGAAAACTGAAAAACACACAAACACATGAGGGCTAAATAACCAATAGATAGGTTAACAACATAATTAAGGAAGAAATCAAAAGATGAAAATAAAAACACAACAACCCAAAACCTCCCAAACCTATGAGACATGGTCAAAGCAGTTCAAAGAGCAACATACATAGCACTTCAGGCCTATCTCAAGAAAGGAGAAAGATCTGTAATAAACAATCTGATCTCACACCTAAAGGAACTATAAAAAAATAAAAATAGATAAAGCCCAAAAGGAGTAGAAGGAAGTAAATAATAAAGATCATAGCGGAGAAAAACAAAACAGTCTAAAAAAAAAACAATACAAAAGATCAATGAAACCAAGAGCTGGTTCTTTAAAAAGATAAACACAATTGACAAACTTTTAACCAGACTCATCATGAAAAAAAGGAAGAGAACTCAAATAAATAAAAGCAGAAAAGAAAGAGGAGAAGCAACAACTGACACCACAGAAATACAAAGAATTATAAGAAAACTATGAACAATTATATTCTACAAGTTGGACATACTATAAGAAATGGATAAATTTCTAAATCACACAATTTTTCAAGACTGAGTCAAGAAGAAACAGAAGGTCTGAACAGACTAATAACTACTAATCAAATCAAATCAATTATCAAAAAACTCCCATCAAACAAAAGTTTGGACCAGATGGCTTCACAGGTGAATTCTATCAAACATTCAAAAAAGAATTAAAACTTTTTCTTCTCAAACTATTCCAAAAAACTTAAAGTAGGAAAGGTTTTCAAGCTCATTCAACAAGGCCAGTGTTACCTTAATTACAAAACCAAAGATGATACAAATAAAAATATATATTCATAGGCCAATATCCCTGATGAAATAGATGCAAAAATCCTCAAAAAAATCCAGCAAACTTAATTCAGCAAGACATTAAAAAGTTCATATATCAGAGCAAGTGAGATTTATTCCTGGGATAAATAGAGAGCCCAGAAATAAAAACTTATGCCTATATAGTCAATTAATCTATTATAACATAGGCAAAAATATACAATGAGATATACATAGTCTACTCAATAAATGGAGTTGGAAAACTGGATAGATACATGCAAAACAATGAAGCTGGATCACACTCTTACACCATAGACAAGAATAAACTTAAAGTTGGTTACAGAGTTAAACATAAGACCCAAAACAATAAAACTTCTAGAAAAAAAATAAGCCATGAACTCTATGACATTGCTCTTAGTAATGTTTTTTTCTGATATGTCTCCTTGGGCAAGGGAAACAAAAGAACACATAAATGAATGGAACTATAGCAAACTAAAAAGTTTTCTCACTGCAAAAGAAACCATCAACAAAACAAACAAACAAAAAAAAACATCTTATTGAATGGGAGAAGCTATTCACCAATGATATATCCCATAAGGAGTTAATATCCAAAATTTATAAAGAACTTATAAAAAGCCCCAAACAATTCATTTAAAAAATGAGCAGAAGTTCTGAATAGACTTTTCTCCAAAGGGAATATACAGATAGCCAATAAACATATGAAAAGATGCTCAACATCACTAATTATCAGAGAAACACAAATTAAAACCAGAACAAGGTATCACCTGTCATAATGTCTATATCTATATCTATATATAGATATAAATAGATAGATAGATATAGCTATAGTTATATAGATAGATAGATAGATAGATAGATATAGATATAGATATAGATATAGATAGATATAGATATAGATAGATATATAGATATAGATATAGATGATATAGATATAGATATAGATAGATATAGATAGATATAGATATAGATATATAGATATATAGATATAAAATATCTGGTAAGAGAAGATTTCTGAGGATATACTTTTATACATTAATTTCCTGCTAAAGCCTTTTTCATGCCTGCTTCTTACCTAGGGACAGTGGTATTTTAGTTCTTTTCTGCAGATGTTTATAGCAACATTCTATCTGCACAATAACCCAGTTATGTTACATTTATTTCTACACTTGGTGACTCTTAATACATTGGAGGCAAATGGAGGGTGAGTGAACAATTTTCCTATCTTGATTCAGTGCAGACTATGGATAGCTAAGTGTGTGTATGCCTGTGCTTTGCTGCTATTTGCCACTTTTGCGGGGGCTGCCTATGCCTCAGAACATGCAGCTCTATGCCTGAGACAGACCAGTAGCTGAGGACATGAGCCTCACCCAGTTGGCTTGTGATTTGATTGGGTCCAGTGTGGTGGGGATACAGTCAGCTACTAGTAAAGGAGTATTCAGATTTTAAGAAGAGTCTAATTTGGTAGAAATGTCTTCAATACATAAAGGACACATTTATGGTGATATTACATGTTTGTTTTCTTAGAACTTCATCAAAGTCTCTCATAGATGTGGCCAATTGAGTTACTAATCTTGAAGGCCAGAGTAGAAGAGAATGCTAAAAGCAAAATGTTGGAGCCAAATGTATTTCTCAGCTGGAAGCAGCAATGACAAATAAGCAGTCAGAGGCAATAACTGGGTACAGCCAGAGCAGCCTGAGCACTGAGCTTGAACAAAGAACACAAATGGCATAGTGCTAACTGCAGGAGAATTCTCACTTCAACACCAAGACAATCTTCTTGCTGTTGCTGAGTTTTATGACTGTGATGTCATTGAACGCTGACAACAACAAAGCTGTTATATCTTAAATGAAAAGGCCTGAAAACTAACTGGGGAACCCATTATTCCAAAACTGAAGCTTGTCATAAAAAAATCATTGGTCAATGATGTCTCTGCTTCTGAGTGGGGCCTTGAAGGGAAAGAACTGTGAAAATTGGGTTCAATTCAGTTGTTTAGATCTGGACATCTTTATGAGTAGAAAGAATTAAATTGGTCATATATGACCTCATATCTCAAGGAAATCTAATCATTCAAATAAGATAATTTAGCCTCTTGCCCAACAATTCCTCCTATTCTCTTTAAAAAGTGGGTAATGAATTGAAACCCTGACTGACTACATTTTACTACATTTTACTAGAGTTTAGAGAATTGTAATAGTTGCATTGTTTCTTTGGTTACACACTTAAAATACATTGCAGATTTGCTTAACTGAAATTGCACCCTGCCATTAACATGTTGTTAAATGAATGACTGATTTCAACACTCAAACTATACCACCAGGAGGAACAGCAGTGCTTGCAAATCAGTGATAATGGCATAAATCCTTTTGTCATCATCTCTTCATCTGTTCACCTGATAGATATTCACTGAACACCAATTAACTAGGTACCAGAAATATAATGGAATCCTAATAAAAAGCATCATTCTTGTCCTCATGGAGTTTTGAATTGCTGATAGGAAATATGCTTTTCTTTAGTTTCCTTACCTCCTAATTAATTCACTTCATTTCCATTGCTATATATATATATATGGCACTTAGTTAAAAAACACCTTGGCAAGTGAGAGAAGCTTTAAGGGAAACAGCAATGGGTAAAATCAGCCCATCTTTGCTCACTTACCACAGTTAAGATGGGATGATGAAGTATCTGGAAGCATCCTTAAGAATGCCAGTTCAAAGAACTAATATTTATTTGGTACATTTTGCAAATTGCTGAGAATGGTGTAGAAGCTGACATGAAATGAAGAACTAACTCTTACTATATTAGAGTCAGAGTGAATTTTATGTAACTCTGGAATTTCTCAACTGGAGTATTCTCATGAAATTTTATATTACATTACCTTTGGTGGGATGGATTAAGTTGTTTTAATTACTACTGCCATTTAGTGTTTTATGCATTATTATTAGTTTAATTTTTGTACTTTGCCCTGAGTCAGTTACACCAAAAGTCACAATTTTTAAATAATAATGATAAAACATATCAGTATTTTTTGGTTAATGTTGATTATATGCTCATCACAGCAGTGGAGAAATTCAACAGGCCCATACCATATTTGTTCTGTGTCATGACCGTGAATTCAGAAAGTCTGAACTGTCTAAAACAAGCCTTGCATTTATCTAGATTTTAGACCTATCTTGACTTACAGGGCTTACACACAGCCAGTTTATCAAGAGCAATTCACTCTATAACATTATGCTTTCAAATTATTATTTGAAATGTTGACCTGAAATGCCAGAGTAGGGTGTGCAAAGTGGCTAGAAGGCATTATTAGTTGGCTAGTAGGAAATGGAAGGCAGAGGAGTGGGGCATGTAAATAACAAATAAGAATTTCATATATTGATTTCATTTGGAGGCTTAGATTCACAGAGGAGATATAGTCACTCAAACATAGGCTTTGCTTAGAAGATTTTCAGAAGTGTACAATGACACGAACTTGATTGAGCCCTCCTGAGTTCATAACATTGGCAATTTCTGCCCATAACCCACCCCCTGGATGCTGAGACAACATATGGTCTTACACAGTTTACTTATAGTGACAATGGGAAAGAATATTTGAAATCCTGAGTGTTGTAAAAATCTAGTCAATTATGCTTTAAACAAACCAGTCATCTGAATTTAAAAAAAAATAGTATTAGAAAATATTTCATATTTAAGATTTCAAAAGTCAATAAAAAGTGTTCACAAATGCCTATTATTTGATTTTGACAGTGAATATGACATGTAGGAGCTACCAGGCCCTCAGACTTGGGAATGAATCAGCGGGCAATAATAAAAACAAATGCTCAGGTATAGCACTCACATTGTCCCAGCACTCCACAGTGATTCTGGATATAGGTACTACTATTATTCCTATTTAATAGATAAGAAAAACTGAGTAAATAACTTCTGAGAACACACAATTATTAAGAGATATAGTTGGTATTTAAATCTAGACAATGAGCCCCCAAAGTTCATTTTTTCTAAACATTATTTTATAGTTTCTCTTGCATTAAGCTTTCATTTTGTTATTTCTCTGTGTTTTTTCTCTTCCTGCTTCTACCAAAATCTCATTTGGCTCCTCTCCTCACTTTTGCTTCTTTTCTTTGTTTTGTTTTTCATTTCTCCTCTTTGTTCTTTCTTGCCTGGTATTTGTTTCTCCTTCAGTCTCTGTTTATGTTTCTCCTTTAACTGACTTTGCCTCTGCATATTCATGAGCATTCTCTATGTTCTTAATAGTCTTTTTCTGTAAAGTAAGGTGTGCACGACACATTTAATAAGGTAGTTTATTGATCTAGCTTTATATGTATATATACACAAAGTACTACATTATATGTATTTAGTATTCTCTGAATAATTTAATTTAAAAATTCAAGTGTCTTCTACTTTTAACAATAATGTAACTAAAACCTACTATATGATACTTAATGATTATATTACACTCCTATGTTTTTTTTCTCTTTTATTTGATTAATGGAAAAAAGGAGAAGAAAATAATTTTTATTCATGAACTAGAATTAATATTGAAATTTGAGTGTAATTTTATTTGACAAAAGTAGATTTCTCCTTGTGAGATGAGGATGAAATATATGCAATTTAGAAGAGTTAAGAACCACATTGCCCAGGAGAAAAAAGTATAAAGGTATCCAGAGTATCTGGATGATCAGGTAATCTTTAAGAGCTCTTTTAAATGTGAGGTCTATTAACCTAAGCAAAGCAACACTAATATGTAGAAGCATTAATATTAGTTACACTTTTCCAGCATACTCTAAAAATGAACTAGTTCTAGATAAACCCACCTACAAAGGTCCTGAGAGACAACTGGAGAGACTAACATATTCATCTGTTGCTCTGAATTCGATTTCACTTCCAGAAATATCCACAAGTTTCTGCTCTATAGAAGAAGTGGGCTAAATTTTATGGCTACCAGAAGAGCTCAGGGTCAGGGTAGAGACAGATCCCTGCAGTTCCCCAAGGAACAGACAGTAAAGCTATAGTGTCTGCTATGCTGTTCACCCAGCAATTAGAGGGGAATGAGAAGGCTGCACGAGGAGGCAGCATTATGAGTCACCTGCAAATATATCCAAGTTTATGTCAGCTCCTTGCTTCAGCAACAGAATCATTTATATTTTCCCTATAAGCCATCTATAGGTCTAAATGTTGAGATTTATTTGTTTTTCTGTTGCAGAGGAGGTGGTTTTTCTAGAGGTAACTAGAAATGCCTGGACTTTGACATAGATCCAGGAACAAGGAGAAGAATAGGAAGCTTTTGAAATTCTCTCTCTGTTATTGTGTGCACACTATCTTGACCAGCTAAAAGTCTACCCACGTTTCAAACCCAACTCAAGAGAAACAAGCAGTTACCAGTGGGATCACCATATGGACATCTTAGTTGGCTTTCTGACCTTTTGGTTATTAGCAACTGACAGTTAAAATTAAAGACATAGCTAAGAAAGGCTGATTCATAACTTATCCCATCTTTTCTGCACACTAGTAATCCCTCTAACAATTCATATTTAATAGAAAAACATTTCAACCGTTATTGAAAGAGAAGAGTAGAAACTATTGATTATTTTTATGCATGTCTTAGTCTGGGAAAAAGAGATTATGGGATGGAAAATCAAAGGAAATAACAATCTGAAAATGCAAATATAAAGGTGAGAGGTTTAAGTTTATGTGTCCTTTATCTACTTGAACACAAGTGTTCCAACAGTACATTGAAATATAATTTCTCATGAATGTATTCATTTCTCTTAGAATTTGAAATCATATTTTCCCGGCAAGTTCTGTAGAATCTGAGTGTAGTGAAATAATAATTAGTATTATACTGGGTTTTAAAATAATAAATATATAGAAAAACTAATTTTCTAGTTAATGATTACAAAATTAGATTAGCAAAAATATATTATTTTCACAGATGGCAAAATAAACATATGAAAGAGAAAAATTAATCACAGCAAAGTGATTCTCTACCTTAGCTTATATTTTATGCCCAGGTTTCAATCTCAATAATTGGAAGATTCAGACTATTATGATCTGGACACTATTTTCACTGAGATGAGAGGACAAAACAAGTGGTTGCAAATCCAGCTTAACAAAATTCTGAATGCTGGAGCTACATTAATAATAATGTAACTTCACTAATAATTAGTTATACTAAATGAGCTTAATCCCACCTCCTTCTTGTGTCCCTTAAGATATCTGTAAACAGCCATGTGTTTACACATGTGATCTGTCCTAAATTCTCTCTTCTCCATATGAAACTTCCTTAAAAGCTCAAGCAGCTCTAGCAATACTGGAACACCCTTTTCAGTTTGGTTTTGACATTGACTCATTTATTTGATATTATTTAATGCAAACTGCCAATAAAACTAAAATTCTCAATGGCTTGGTATTTAAGTGAGCAGCAGTGTATGGAGTAAAGGAATAGGAAAAGGGGTAAGAGGAGAGAAACACCCCCACAAAGTGGATACAGAAAGACTGTGGGCCATCCCTTATAATTGGCATATCTGCTTTTTCTCCAGCTGATAGGAGGACCCACAATTCCTCTTAGCTAGCCTTTTCTGTCTTTTGCTTCAGTGAAAGTAGTTCCCAGAAGGCAAATCTCTGCCTTTTGTCTAGTTTTCATGTAAAAGTCTATTTTCAAACATCTGCCTAGCTCTTGATACAGTTCTACAGAGCTGACTTTTTATCACTGACCATTCCTTTTACATATTTGTTTGTTAAACCACAAACTGTAGTCACGTATGGAGAAGAGACAATTAAATATGAGTTTATTCAACATTTAAGTGTAAATTTTTTATCTACCTGTGAAATTGTGTGACAAGCATCAAACAAACATGTGAGATGCATCTTTGCTCTACAGAATCTCATACACGTTTTTTAACCCTTCATGAGACTGGCCATTCAATAAACACATAATGAAATCTTCCATCAACTTGGCTGTCAGCTCATAAATATCTAAATAGGCTGGACTCTTTCTGTGGCTCTGGATATGATGCTTCTATTACTGCAAGTCATGAAAATTCCTCTTTTATAGGATTGGGAAATCAGAAATCATGTCCAAAGGTCTCTGTAGCCATATGAACTGGGATCATGAAAGATCAAAGCCACAAGGCCCCTCCACAGATGCATTTTTCTGTCCAATAAGCATTTAAATAAATGTATTCACATATGACAAGCTGATTGTAAAGCTGAGGCTCTTAATATTATTTTGTTTTATGCAAAAGGAAACCAAAACTTCCTTTATTGGTATGTTCAGTGTGAATAGGACAGAAAATGGGAAGACTTGGCATAAAAATGTGAAATCGATACTCTCCAAAAGCACTCAGATAAATATGATCTTATTCAAACATAGGTTGTAAGTCCCAGGAATATTCTATAACTGAGTTAATCCCTCTCTTTTGTTTGGGGAAATTCACAAAAGTCAGAGGTAATCTATATGAGCACAGTGGATTTGAAGAATAACCAAAGTAAGAAGGAAGTATGTTGGGAGACAGTAAGGACAGAGAACTTATGTATCTCAGCCACCGTGCATTGAGTCAGAGAAGTGGCAATGTGGTCTGGTATACACTAATGTCAGCACCAGCACTTCTGCTCTCACCGTGGCAAACATGAGGGAGTACTGGGCTCTGTCCCAGTTTTGTTGCTGCTAACTTACTTTATTATTTTGTACTCATTTTGCAATTCTTCTGGACCTCATAATTGTTCATCCACCTTTATAATGAGGGTATTGTGCCAGACAAACTGCAAAGTAACTTCTCAAATTTGAGGGTTTATTCTCCAATGTTCTTAGGCTCCAGTGATATAAAAAAAAATGGTTACAGACACATTTTTTTAAATTTCCTTTCTTTTATCTCACCAGAGACCCTTCTGGCTGTAAATTCAGTTAGTTTAGAAAACACTTAATAGATCTTCTAAGCCTTCTAAAACCCTTCTGTTTAGTCTTCAGAAGTACTGGAGCATTTATTCCTGAGCCTGCTTCTTTTCAGAAAGGAACACCAAAGCAATCTAGATGACCTGGCGGAGAACCACACTGACAATGTATATTAAGAAACATTCTTTCTGAGGCAGGTTGGCATACCTTGCTCAACTAACATGGACCTCTTCTTTCCTTATACCCCTTTACCTTCCTTTCCCAAGACCCACCAGCACCAACCTTCTTTCTTTTCCCTAAAGAAAGCTCCTTCCCATTGAAAATCTCCAAGCCATGGGATCACACTAGCCAGGAATGCTCTTCCTCACTTCTTTTCACCCAGATGCTAGTCACTTCCAAGCTTTGACTCAAGTAACTCTTACTTAAGGAAGCTTTCCATGGCTTTTCCTCAATCCTGATTACAGTCTATGTCTATGGTATATTGTTTATTTCCTTCATGATGCTTATTTAAAATATAGTGATATTTTCTGTGTATGCATATGTGTGTGTGACACTTGTTTAGAGTCTATTTACCCCTCTATTCCATGATGGAAGGGTTATGTCTATTTTGTTCAATGTGGTAACACAGCACTTAGCAAAATACCTACCACAGAGAAAGTGATTAATCTATATTAATTATATAAATTTTTAATTTTCCATCAATCTTATAAATAAGCACTGTCTAATGGAAATATAATATAAGCCACAAATGTGAGCCACATATGTACTTTTTAAAAATTTAGTAGTCATAATAATTAAGGTAAAAAAGAAACAGGTGAAAGATCCTGGTTCTGGGTCAGATAGCATAAACACACTCCACCCTATCTCCTTCACTGATTACAACTATGAAATCTGGACAGAATGTATGGGGAAGCTAAGAACACTGAAAAGAAAATAATAGCAGAAAGATTGAGAAAGAGCTCAAATTTTAAGTACCATTGATCTGGCACTCAGTTTACTGTTTTTATCTCCAGTATCCCCTGGTTCATATTCAACATATTCCAAATTTCAGAAGGAGACTCAGGGTATGTACAATTAGAACTCTAAGAGGAGCCTTTAAACTCTGGCTTAAGGAGCTGGAAATTGAACTCCTGATGCACAGAAAGTGGTAGAAATACCTCAATTTATTTTTTCTCCTTCTTTTCTCCATTCTTTCCTGACCCAGCTCCCAAGTAATCCTGTGGCATCAGATAAGTAGCTGGGAACAAGAACCTGAAGGAAACAAAACTCTTATAGAGGTATGATTTGCAATGATTGTGAGTATATGTTATGACTGTGTGTGTCTATGTATCAAGCAAATATTTTTATTTTTTTCTCTTTTGGACTTTATATTATAGTATTTAAGTATTGTTAACTTTACATCATGGTATTTAAATTACAAGATATCAAGAGGAGTGACCATCACCCAAGAACTTTGTATCCTGTTCTGAAGAGTTAGTATATTTTCAGTTTTACATAGAATAATTATATCATGTTAGGTGGGTGTATGACTTTGTTATTTTATATGGTAATTAAGTATGGCTTAAGGAAATATATATGTGTGCCAAATTGACAAGGAGAGAACTTGTGGTAGTTAATTTTACATGTCAACTCAGTTAGACCATATTACCCAGATATTTGGTCAAATACCAGACCAGCTGTCACTTAGAAGGTATTTTTTAGATGTGATTAACATTTGAATCAGTAGATTTTGAGTAAAGTAGATTATTTTCCACATGAGTGGGTCTCATCCAATCAGCTGAAAGACAAGAGGAAGGACTGAAGTCCTCCAAGGAAGAGGAAATTCTCCATCCAGAAGAAATACTGCTCTTCATAAGATTTGACTGTTACATTAACTCTTCCCTGGGTCTCTTGGCTGCTGGCCTACCCCACAGATTTCAGACTTGCAAACACCCACAATCTGTTAGCCAATTCTTTAAAATAACCTGCAGAGCATGGATTCGTCCCACGTCTCCTTAGTGCAGCTCACCCCGTTCTCCAAGGGCTTCACGCATACCACTGCGACCGCAAACTGGCCATGGGCATGAACCTCATCAGCATGTCCAAAATACTAACGTGTGCTGGCAACGACGACATTACACTAAGGCTGAAGATAATGCAAACACCTTGGCACTAGTATTTGAAGCTCCAAATAAATAAAAGGTTTCAGATTATGAAATGAAGTTAGTGTATTTAGATGTTGAACAACTTGGAATTCCAGAACAAGAGTATAGCTATATAGTAAAGATACCTTCTGGTAAATTCGCATGTATATACTGAGATTTCAGTCATATTGGAGATGCTGTTGTAATTTCCTGTGCAAAGGATGGAGTGAAAATTTCTGCAAGTGGAAAACTCAGAAATGGAAATATTATGTTGTAGCAAAAAAGTAATGCCAATAAGGGAGCAGAAGCTGTTACCATAGAGATGAAGGAGCTGTTCAGCTAGCTTTTGCACCAAGATATCTGAACTTCTTTACAAAAGCTACTCCACTCTTTCCTACAGTAACACTCAGTATGTCTGCAGATGTTCCCCTTGTTGTAGAGTATAAAATTGCTGATATGGGACATTTAAAGTACTATCTGGCTCCCAAGATCAAGGATGAAGAAAGATCTTAGGCATTCTCAAAATCCAAGAAAATAAAACTAAGCTCTTTGAGAATGGCTTCTGAGATTCCAACATGTCCTTAAGTCTCTTCTGTCTTCAAATGTGTACCTCTGAGTACACATGTAGATAACGTTTTCCATAAATAACCTGTATTTTTGTCCATTCTATTTAATTTGTTTAAATGAAAAAGTCCCAAGTCAAACCTGGTCTTGTTAATCTAGAACTATTTCTGCCTTATCTAGAAATACTCCTTAGGAATTTTATAGACTATTAATGCAGTTTTAAAAATTTGCAATATAAATAAAGTTATTTGCATTTCAAACATCACAGGAAAATGCTTTTATTTAGACCTTGACTTGTTGCAAGTATCCTAGGGAATTCTCAGCTAATGTCACCTTTTGTGTAAAATGTGTTTATTTTTTTTAGTCTAAAGCAGCTAGATATAAACACATTATATATAACTATAAAAAGTACTCCAAATACAGTAGGAGACAAGATATTTTGGGGGGCTGCCAAACTTAATTTTGCATTCTAACTTGAGCTCAAGAACTGAACCAGGAGAGAGTAGAATAGATTTTATATATTTGTCATTTTTGTTAGCAAAATCTAATACCTTTTCAGAAGGTTAATGTATGCAAAGTTGTGTGGGCTTTGTAAGACACATTATTATTACACATTATTATAGGATGATGTTTCTTTAGCTTAGGAAACCTTTTATAAGAATCTTGGAAGTTTTAGATCTGTGATAGAGCCTAAGGAGTATGTTTGTGCAAAAATAATTTCTCCAGTATAAGTAGCCTCATTTGGGACTTACTCCCTTAAAGGTAAAGATGGAATTTATTCCATGGATGTTGAATTCAACCAAGAAAGTGAAAAGGCCCAGCAGTTGTGAAACAAATGTTTAAACGTTCCCAGTAATTGTTCCCAGTACTTGATCTTTCACAAACTACACACTGAGAATTGCCTTATTATAGCCTTTCCCCACCACCCCAGTGTATTTTGTTTGGTGGATTAAATGTTGTAGTATCTGGACTGAATTCTAGTTGACTTTAGAACTCACTATATCCATTGATTACTTTCTATGTGCCTGGGGCTGAAAGGGGAAGATATTGGCAGCAAATGGGATCTGATGATCCCATTTGGGAGGTGTTGAAAATATTTTATCTAGGTTGATGATGCTTTCAAGATTATACATTTGTCAAAACTCATTCAATGGTACTTTCTTGTATGTAAGTTACCTTAATAAATCTGACATTTAAAAAAATATATATATATACACACACACACATACACACACACTGCAAAATGATTACCACGATCAAGTCAATTAACATATCTATCAACTCAAATGATTACCTTTTTTTGTGGTGAGAGTATTTACTATCTACTCTCTTAGCAACTTTCAACTATACAGTACAATATTATTCATTATAATCACCATGATTTATTAGGTCCCCAGAAGTTATTCATCTTATAACTGAAAGTTTTTGCCCTGTGTTCAACATCTTCCTAATACCTTCACACCCTCGACCCATGGCAATTTCCATGTTACTCAGTGGTTCTATGAGTTCAACTTGTGTGTGTGTGTGTGTATATATATATATATATATATATATATATATGTATATATATATATATATATGTACATATGTGTGTGTGTGT
This sequence comes from Macroglossus sobrinus, assembly GCA_004027375.1. Taxonomy (NCBI): domain Eukaryota; kingdom Metazoa; phylum Chordata; class Mammalia; order Chiroptera; family Pteropodidae; genus Macroglossus; species Macroglossus sobrinus. The sequence continues at coordinate 485,085 of PVKZ01000392.1, forward strand.
ATATGGAGAGAGAGAGAGAGATCTATAAGTAGATATATAAATATGTGCTACATTTTCTTTATCTATTCATCTGTTGATAGGCACTTAGGTTGTTTCTATATCATGGTTATTATAAATGATGCTGCAATGAACATGGAAGTTAAGATTATCTATTCAAGATCTTTATTTAGGGACTTCAATTCAAGTGTAGTGGTATGTACTGTGCTAGTTTTCTCTCATGACCACATCAAAATTACAACTAAACTACAGAACATCCATCTTTGGGAGTTGCCTGAGGTCAGGCTGAATGGAAGTTCCACAACTGGAAACATACATAAGAGATCACCTCGAGGCTGGTAGGAGGGGAAGAAATGTGAAACGGGATGGTCCTACACCTGTGTGTGGTTGTTAAGAATCAGGAGGGATATTTTGGCTGAAGAGGTCCTTCCAAAGAAGTAAGAGATCCAGGCCACACACTTGGCTCCCCAGCCCAGGGTTCCAGTGCCAAGAAGAGAAATCTCACAACCTCTGGCTATAAAAACCAATAAGATTGTGGCTGAGTGAGAAAGAGGGCCACAGGGTTTATGTTCTTAAATGTTCTTCTTAAAAGGCCTGTGCATAGACTTACTGAGTGACAGACTCACACACTCTGACCTCCAGTTCTGAGACAGCTACTTGAGGAGCATCAGGGATATAAGGGAAGAAAATGAGTTGTCTGGCTTCAGGCTGAGGGTTGGTGGGAAAGCTTTCTTCCAGAAAAAAGTATTGAGAGAGGCCATTATTCCTTTGTTAAGCCCTCCCCACTTCTGGCATGCAGATGCAGGCATCCACCATATCTGATTCTCCATCAACGTAGCTAACACTGGTCATTCCACCCAGGTGATTCCCTGAAACTCTGCCCCTTCTAACTTGCAGACCCACCAAGCTGCCTCCAGCGTTTTTTTTTCCATACAATGACCTGTCTTGGCTCATGCTACAGACTTTACTAAAATCTCTCAAAGGTTTACAAAACAAAAACAAGCAGCATCTGGCCTTAGCCTGCCCCATATTTCTTGTTGAGCAGCCCCAAGGCTGGCAATAGTGGCAGCTGTTGTGACCGGAATAACCAGACTCAACCTGAGTGCTCTGATATTAGAGGCAGTTTATTAGCTGGCGGCTGTCCTTCCAAAGGAGCAGCCCTGAAACATACAGATACAAA